>VYZS01102595.1:0-33228 GCA_013400695.1 Neodrepanis coruscans
TAGATGGTTATAAACAGTTAACCCATGTTTGCAAATAGCTGCCCTGTGATTGCACAAGTGAAGGGGGAGATGTTCATAGTAATTATGCAACAAACTGATTATTATCAGGCCCTAATTCTGTGTCTCCTTCCTGTGGCTGAACTTATTTATGAAAACCTATTTCCTGTGGGTTTCTGAGCAATATAAACCGGGAATATTGATTATCTTTTGAAAGCTCTTTGTTGTATTCAGTCTGCATTAACAAAATAATGCTACAGTTGTGCTTGCACAGTATTACCAGCTGATGTGCCAGGTGTCTTGGTCAGCCAACTTTGGGAATTCCTAACCTGCATTTTCCATAAAAATATAACTGCATGTGTTGTGGAGTGTAATATTCCAAAGTGCAGAAATACTTCAGTACTTGAAAGCTTTTAGTAAAAGGATTTCTACTTTCTTTCACCCTCTGAGGAATTATTGCCCAATTCAGTGCTTCACAGTAAAGAAGCTGTTCCAGTACAGTGTCATTTTCTTTAATTTATAATGAATATTTATAAATCTATAATTAATACTTATAAATAAAGCAGCAGGTTTTGCTTCTGGAGACTGATCTTGGGGTGCTGACCTTGGGTTGATCAGAAGTTTCTATAAATACTTTCTGATGTCTTTCCAGATACAAATAATACAAATAAATATACATAAATATACATTCCAGATACAAATATAGAAATAAATACAAATAAATACAAATAAAATAGAAAATGTTGGTACTATGTCTAGAAAAGGAGCATTCTAGTCACTGACTTTTGGTAGTTGAACACATACTTTGGAGTTAAAGGTTTGTCCCTCACATGCCTGTGTTGTTCATACTCTCTTTGAATGGCCTGACTTGACCTCAGCAGCAGAATCACTCCTTCCCCTTGTGCTTTCCACAGGGAAATGTGCCTCTTGAACCCTCATATATAGTGGGGCAGGTGGCCTCAGCCCCCAAAGAACAAAACCTGACTCCTTTGTTCAGTGACGGGGAGAGCAGTCAGGTATGATTTCTGTGAGACCTGAACCCCAGTTCAACACACACAACTCCCAGTCTGGCCTCAGCTGGAAGCAGGAGAGGAGCCCAGCAGCCCCCTGTAGCAGTAGCTTTTGTGGCACCTGCACCCCCAGTCTTTTGAGTTCCTGTGAGTGCTCAGCTTAGTTCATCACACGCTGCCTTTTCTTTGCTGCTTTGGCTCCTTGCTGTCTCATAACCCCACAGAATGTCACAGAGAGCAGGGCTGATGCCAGTGATTTGCTCACCACTTCTCTTTTCTCATAACAAAGGGACTGAAAAATGACTTTGTCAGGAATATCCTGTGGACCTTTGAGGATATCCACATGTTGGTGGGCTCCAACATGCCAATCTTTGGAGGAGGGAGGTACCCTGCTGTCAGCCTGCGCCTCAGGTGAGCTGAGATGTGTTTTTCAGCCTGGGCTGCTTTGTTGCTTGGCTTCCTCTTTCTCTGTCTGCATTTTTTTGGCAGTAATATTTCTCCTGCTGGGGTTCTGAATTTCAGGAACTGAGTTGGGCATAAAAGTCCTTAAAATGTTCCTGAACTGTAAGGCAGAACTTTCCAGCCATAATTTCTTTCCAGCCATAATTTAATGTGGGTCACTTGGTGACCAGTCTTCCTGTTCCTGCCTCTACACAGGCAAAGAATGAACCTGCCTTGGTATATTTGTCCCCTTTTTAAGACACTTCTGGGAATTAATGGTTCTGCAGGGAACTTTGGAAATCCTGGGAGGAGGTTTGTGCTATAATTAGGTGCAGCTATTCCTTTAGAACTTCTTAAGTGCTTACTGTCTTGCTCATAGTGTGACATCTGAAGCTTGATAAAATGTCAGTGTAAATGTGGGCAAAAATGCAGCGCCAATGATGGAATGTGAGGATATTCAGTAAATCTCATTGATACAACCATTCACAAATAATTGATTTAGTCTCCATCCACTCTCAGATCTTAATCCCCTCAGAAAACATCCCTCACGTTTTCTGAAGAGTAAATAAAGACTTGAATAACACCAGAAACCCTTGTTTTTAGGGATAACAACAAGCCAATCAATGTGCTGACAGGAATTGACTATTGGTTGGACAACTTAATATGCAATGTCCCAGAGCTTGTGATGTGCTTCCATGTGAATGGAATTGTTCAGGTAAGTTTGGCTCCTTGCTTTGTGCCTGAACAGGATGATCCATTCCCCAAAAAATCCTGGGTTGCAGAAGAGAAACCCACAGCTCTTAAGACACTGATGTATTAATTTGGGGCTATAGGTGGCAGAAACCCCTCCTAATCTCTGGTTTTAATTTATATTCTTTGCAGAAATATGAAATGATCAAGACTGAAGATATTCCCAATTTGGAAAACTCCAATTTTTCTACCAAAGTGATAAAAGATATTGCTCAAAATATCTTGTCTTTCCTGAAATCAAACTGCACCAAAGAAGGACATACTTACTGGCTGTTTAAAGGTCAGTAGATTAAGATCCATCTGAGAAGATTTAGGGTAATGTCATGTGATTAATGAAAGATTTTACTTTTCAGCAAGTGGGAGTGATATAGTAAAGCTCTATGACCTCACCACACTCTGTGAAGAGACTGAAGACAAATACCAAAACCCTTTTACAATGCCAGTGGCAATTCTCCTCTACAAGTGAGTTTTCATAACTTCTGTTCTAATTCTTAGTGCTAAAGACACAGACCAAAAACCACGATGAAATGACAATACAGAGACTCAGTAAAACCTCAGTCCCACTAAATCAAAGCAGATTTTCTCCATGTCACCTTTCTTGCTGAGAAAGTCATAAAGTTTGGCAGATCTACATTTGCAGTAGATTGTTTAAAGTTGATTTTTTACTTCTAGCACATAGAAATGATCCAGGGATTTACTGTTTTGTCCAACTTTTTTTAGAGTTGCTTGCAATATGATGCTGAAGAAAAACCAGAACAAGAAGCACTATGGCACCATCAGAACGTTGCTCCTGAATTGTCTGAAGTTGCTGGACAATGGCAGACACCCTCAAGTAAGAGTTATGTGTTGTAAATGTAGCAGAGATGCTGTTACTCTGTTACACCCACTGATACTGTGTGTGCTACTCCTCCTCCCAAGGAGAGAATTTAAATTTATTTGTAAAAATCAATTTTATGTTTAGAGAATCTCCACACTTCTTTTTGATTAGTTGCCTTATTGCTGCAGAGTCTTCTCCCTGCTCTAAAAAGGAACTTGTCATTATATTTGCTCTTCTGTTCTTGTTCCCTCTGGGAGCAGATCTTGGATGGATAGACAGTGTTAAATGTGGATATGAGAACATTTTTCCTCTGAAGGTGGGACAGAGAGGTCACAGTGTCCAGCCTTTAGGATACCCAAAGGCCAAGTGGGTGGGGTTACACAGTCTCTAAGTCTCTTAAGTTTTCAGGTGAAAATTTATCTCAAAAATGTGATGTGGAAAATCTGAACTATATTTAGAATGAATAAAGGGAGGAGACCTGGCACATAATAACTAATAAGAATTTTATAGATTCCTTCTATAGTTTTGAAAAGTTGTCAAAGTCCCAGTAGAATCTCTTCAGTTTGGGTTTGTTTGATTGGGTTTTGGGGTTTTTTTTGCATAAGTTTGTCTCCTGTGATGTACAAGCTCTTAGAACAGGCAGGATTCATTCTTTACCAGCTGCTTTTTATTCTCTTCTAAACTTGATCAGACTTAGATCTTTCCCCTTACAGGGAACTTGCTCAGGCTGTATTTACAGGTTATCAGCACCTATTTACAGGTACTCTGTACTCCTCATTCTTAGATAATTTACATTGGTGTTGCCTCTCAAAGGAAAAACTTAACTTGAAAATTAATCACTGTTTTTTCCTCTCCTTTAAAAAGATCATTGCTTCAGCAAACTACATGTTGTCAGAGCTTTTTCAGCTGGATGAACCTAAAAAGGAAGACAGTACAGACTTCCCTATAAATGGCAATTCTGATGAAAGCTACAGTGAGGAAGAGGAAGAAATGCCAGACAGTGATGAAAATGGCTCTTACAGCAACAGTTCTGATCCCCCAGATGACAATAAAGCAGTGGCAATAATCAAGTCTGTGGGAGAGTTGTCAGTGCCAGAAANCTGCTCTACTCCAGAAGAAAACAAAAATACAAACTTCCCCCCAAAAACCCCAAGGCATTGAGTTCAGGGTGATGAAAGTGCAACTTAGTCTGGGCTGAACTAATTATTTCTGTGCAGTATTGAATCTGCTTATCTTCCCAGGTCTGCACTGCAGACTGTGGGTGCTTTTGTGATGATGTTAAGGAGGAATTGCCAGCAGAGCCCAAGAGCAGGTACATGAACTGCTCTCTGAGACAAAGGGAAGAAATACTGTGATGTAGAGTTGAGATTTTCTTAATGCTGCCTCTTCTGGGCCAGTCATTTCCACCCTTCCCATGCTGACCATTCCCGTTTCCCTCCCCCGAAGCCCAGCTGTGCATTCCCAGTCTGCCACGGCACCGAGGAGCGCTGCCGGCTGGTGCTCAACCACGTCCTGGAGGTGAGTTCACCCTCCTGAACATCCCTCCCTCCCCTGCTGCCCGGCTCTGGAGCTGCTCCCTGTTCCCTACACGTTGCCCTGAAAGTGAGGGAAGTCATGTCTCTGTTTTGCAGGGTTTGAAGTCTGTTGACAGCAGCGTGAAGAAGGAGGGTGACCTCCCTGCAGCTGATCCCAGCACTCCCATCCCGCTGAAATACGAAGATGAATCCACCAGCGGTGGCCCCGAGTGTCTGGAAAAACAGATGGCCTTGTTTCTAGACAAAAGTAAGTTGTATTGTTGTGCAAATAAGGCCTTTGCAGCGCCAACACAAACTGCTGCTGCTTTATTTGGGTTGTCAAAGCAGTGTGCTTAAGTCACTAATTACACTATTGCCTGAGGAGAAGCACACACCGAAAATTGGAGAACAGTCTGTTCCTTTTTAAATACGAAAAAAGAAGCTCATTTGGGATACTTTGCATATCAAAGAGGCTTTTATTAGGAAACACATCATTTTACTGGACCCTGTTTAGATGTGGCTTTCAGAGGACTTTCCATAAGGGCTTGGTATTTTGGGGTTTGGTGTGTGGAGCACCTTAAGTCCTGGGGGCTGTTTTTAAAATAGTCTTAATTTCTTCATGTGTGACTTGGATGCTTTCTGGGAGAACTTGTGCCTTCTGGCAGGTTTTGCTCTTACATTATGTTTGCTGCTGAATTGCTTGTAAAATGTTAACTAGGATTTTGTTTTCTTTCTTGTACCTCTACAGTTGTGGAAGGAAGCAGCAAATAACAGATGTTTTGTTTGCTGAAATACTCCAACTGCCAAAGTTTCAGACTATGGTCTGTCAATGTTTTCTCTGGAGTGACATCAAAGGTTATAGGAAAGACTTTTCCTGAAGGAGCAGGTTTTTCTGTAGGGCAAGAAGTCCTGTAAGCATAGCTCAGAAAGAGATTTGTCTTGCCTCTTTTTACAATTCCTTATTCTTTTCCTTTCTCCTCATTTCTCCCTTTGAAAACTTCTAAATAATAAGCCAGTTCAGTTTTGAGTCACTCCCTTAAATATCCTCACATTTCTCTTTCAATTTTGTGGTTGTGACCTGGAGTTGTCCTCACACTTTTATCATTCCCCAGAATTTAATCAGAAAGCCACATGGTGTTGAGGTGACATGAATTCTGTCCAGCACAGTTCATCTGGACTGTGAGACTCATTTTCACCAAGATTTCCTGAGCAGCTTTGCCAAGGTCAGCTCAGCAACAACAGGGTGCTTTTCCAGGACATGAATTTGTTTTCTGTGGTGCCAGTTATGTAATTTCTCTGCCACATGTAGATACTTTTACTTACATATATATACAGAAAGGATAAGTGCTTTTGATTCTGGAATTTCTGACTAGTGTATGTTTGCAGTGTGTGTGTGTGCCTTTAGCTGTGTGGGGTGTCACTGTCTTTGTCCTGATAGTGCTTAAAAATGTACTTGTTACCTTTAATTGTTCTATACTTACATATTATTATAAATACTGGCTTTATAGGTCAGGCCTTGTAGGTCCCCCTGCAAGCAGGGGACTCATTTCTGTGGGCAAATATTGTCAGGGCCAAATTCTGTCCTTTGGCTGGAACAGGCCTTAAATCAGTGACCTGTTCTTTCTGGCTCAATAGCTGTTGCAGCAAAAAGAAAAACATCATAATTTTATGCAAAGGTTGTCTTGAAATGAGTGTGAGAAAGTCATTGTTTTCCTTGTGGGAAGGACCAGGTTATCCAGTTCCTTCTGTGCTGGAGGCTAAACCCACAAATGATGGTTTTCTCACCAAGACTGTTCAGATCATTTATCTTCAGGATTTGATGAAGAGTATGACACATTCTGCCTGTGGCTTTCTTGTTTTTCCCTCCTGCTGCCTAAGGGAATAATCTTGGCCTCTGCAGCCATGTCTCACAAGCTGTTTGAAGTCAGGAGTGAACTGCACTGTCACTGTCTCACTGTATTCCAGATCCCAGGATCAGGTGGAGTTTGTGGAAAAGTGCCAAGTTCTGGGTCCATTTTGCAGGTGATAAATGCAGTGGCAGAGGAACTGGCATAACTCTGCTTGTGCAGGGCTGTAATAAAGCAATTTCCATTCTGTCTGTGCTGATGAAGTTGTGTCCAAGCTCTGGCATGTGAGAGAGAGAGATGAGATTTACTGATGGGTTTCTCTTCCTGTTACAGTGGGCTCATTTCAGAAGGGGAAGCATTCCAGCCAGTCAGGAATGATTCCTGGATCTTGGCAATATAAAATGAAACTGCAGCTCATCCTGAAATCATCCAAAGCTTATTATGTCCTGTCTGATGCTGCCATGATCCTGCAGAAATACGGGAGAGCACTCCGGTACATCAAGCTGGCTTTGCAGTGCCATGGTGAGTTCTTGGAGTGGCTTTGTCACCTGTGCCACTGCCTGGAGACACCTTGTCATGTACTGCTGGGCAGGGTTTATCCCAGTGACAAGTGTGACAACCTTGTGTTGAGTTAATCTGAGTATCTGTCTCATTGTTCAAGACAGAAGTCTGTAGTCAGGATAACTTTTGTCACTGATGGTCCCATTTTGACAGACTGGGAAAACTTGGGTGCAGTAGAATTTGGGAGGGTCAGTGCTGGTGGCACAGCCCAGGACAGTGTTCTGGGCTTTAAGTGCTCTTGCCAAAAGCTGAGGTGTTTTCCCTGGAAGTGCCTGGTGGTTCCCATGTCATTTAAGTACATTCTTGACACTGACATTGTTCATCACCTGAATTGGATGCTCCTCTAAACTGAAACACATCTCCAAATATCACTGAGGAAAAGGAAAGCAATAAAATCAGGCTGTTTAGACTAATGCTGCCATAATGAGAGCAACTAATTAGGAAATGCCAGTAGCTTAGTGCTGTAGTGCTGCTATTTTGATTCCATTTTTGTAGGGCTTGGGACCTGAGGAGCCTTATAAAGCAAGGCCACTTGATCTTAGCACAGAGCATCAATATGCTTATCAATAAAGCTCTCTTCAGCTTTCAGTCTTTTTAAAAGACTTGAGAATCAACTTCTAGCTCTGCCTTTTGGCCATTAACTTTTCAGGCTCTGTCTCCCTCGAGTTAATCTGTAGAAAGTGAATTTTCCTTTAGTCAAATCCGAGATGAGCATTTGTAATTACCTGAGTGGCTGCTCAGGTGCTGTTTTTAAACCACAGAGCAACTATGACTTTAAACCAGGTTAATTCTGGGAAGAACAAGTGTTGTCACACTTACTCTGTGTGCAGACAGAGTAACATAAAACCCAATTATACTGTCAGTCTGTGTTGAGCTTTTTGAGCTTCATCCTTGTTTTTTTTTCCCCACAGATACCTACTGCTGTCTGTGTGGCAGCATGCTTCCTGAGGTCTTGGTGTTCCTGTGCCAGTGTTTAACCCTGTGTGGAGACATCCAGCTAATGCTGGCTCAGAATGCCAACAACAGGGCAGCTTATCTTGAGGAATATAATTACCAGACTAAAGAAGACCAGGAGATACTGCACAGCCTTCACAGGGAATCCAGGTGCCAAGGTATGTTCCTGACACAAGAGAGCTGCCAGAAATTTGGTATATGACAGATAGAAGTAACTTCATTGGGTTTCCTCAAGGTCATGCACTTGGAGCTTTTCTGGCAGAGAGTTTATTGCACTTCACTTCTTTATCCTCCAGAGTAAAGTTATCATGCCTGTCATGCAGGAGAGGAGCTTGTCAAGGTACTGTATGACAAGGCTGAAGCTGTGCAATTTTTAAAGACAGAAATGATTTAAGTCATGATTAAAATCTGCCTTTCTGTGGGATCATTCTGACATGAGTCTTGGACTTGGTCATTTCTCTTTGGGATTTTCCTCTAGACTGCCACAGATTGAACTTCACAGAGTGAAGTTTTTTGTCACTGTGTGACATCCAGGCTTTGCATTTTGTTTTGCAGTGTTTGCCTGGGCTACAGACTTGTCCACAGACCTGGAATACCAGCTTTCTGTCAGCTGCAAATGCTATGAAGCAGCTTATGAAATCTTACTCTTCAGTAATTTAAAAAAGGAAAACCCAGAGCAGCACATCCAGGTGCTGAAGAGGATGGGCAACATCAGGAATGAGATTGGAGTGTTCTACATGAACCAGGCTGCTGCAGTGCAGACAGAGAGAGTGGGCAAGTGGCCTTTTCCCATTTCTATTTCCTAGAGCTACAGCACTGATTAAATTCACTAATAGTATGAAAAATCTGGGCTGTTTCTGATGATAAAGGTAACAAATAACTGAATAGCAATTGATTACTGAGGTTTGTACACTGTACTTGAGTCTAAGCTGAATAATGGAACATGTAGCTTTGGAGAAACTCCTTTAAAAATTCAGAAATACATAAGGGAAATGTTAAACTCTGGAGAAAAGGAGGGCATGTTGCATTCTTGATGTGTTTGTTTTAGCCCAGCATGAAAAGCAGAAGCTTAAAACACAGGAATAGCTGCAGTAAAGTCAGGCTGGGAATTTTTTTGGTAAATAAATCCTTGGAAGCTTTGCTTCTGGTTTATTTTTGGGGAGCTTTTTTAAGGAGATGGAGGTTGCCTAAGCTTCTGTGTAGGGTCAGGTGGTTGGGGGTTTTTGGTTTAGAAAGCAAACCCAGGAATATCTACAAGTAAGAGTTATATAAACTAGAACAATTTAAGTGCTGGTAGTTCAGTGCAAACAGCTCCAATTTGCCAGCTCTTTCCTGTGATCTTTTTCCAAGTAACATCTGAAAGATTTTGGGCTGGACTTTCAGTTTTATAATTTGTCATCATTGCTGGGTTTTTGCAGAACTGTTACTTAGCCAAAGTCAGAGGTAAAATTCTGAATTTTACTTGTCTGTAGAAGTCACATTTTCTTTTTTCATGCTGTAAATTTATAGAAGCAACTCCAATACCCTGAATATTTCTGTGAAGGCAAAATCTGGTTTGTCCTGTTCATTTCATGGTGGTTTTGTGTCATCACAGTTCTTTAGTAGGGCATTTTAGGTATTAAATACTCAAACATGGAAATATTGGGAGTATTTCCAATGAATTGTGTCTTCAGAATCATTCACCACCCTAAAAGCTCATTTATGACAGAGAGAGAACATAATGGAACTGTTTGCTCAGTGTCTCTCAAGACTTTGAATGACTCCAAGCCCTGTGTCTTCCCCCAGTGAGTAAAAACGTCTCCACCACGGAGCAGCAGCTCTGGAAGAAAAGTTTCTCCTGCTTTGAAGAAGGAATTCAGAATTTTGAGTCCATTGATGATGCCACCAATGCTGCCCTCCTGCTGTGCAACACAGGGAGGCTGATGAGGATCTGTGCCCAGGCTCACTGTGCTGCTGAGGGGGCCTTCAAAAGGGAGTTCTCCCCTGAAGAGGCCCTTTATTACAATAAGGTAACATGGGCCAGACCATAATATTCCTTTCACTGGAGAGTATTTGTGAATACCTGGGTAAATATGTGTAAGTCTGGATGGACTGACCTGGGTTGTTCCTGAGTGGGGATTTCATTGCTCTGGTGCTGTGACATCCAGACCTTCATGTTTAACACACTCAGAGCCACCCCCAAGGAGAGACAGTTGCATGGTCAGGATTCAAGTTGTTGTCAAATGGGTGTAAAGAAAATCTATCTGAGCCTTCTTCAGGATGTTTTGAGAATTCCTTGAGGATGAATAAAGGGGGATGAATTTCTGGGTGTTACAAACACAGGCAGTAACTGTGTGTGCATGACTTTGTCCTCTGCAGGCTATTGACTACTACCTGAAGGCACTGAGGTCTCTGGGTACGAGGGATGTGCATCCTGCTGTTTGGGACTCTGTGAACTGGGAGCTCTCCACCACCTATTTCACTATGGCAACTCTGCAGCAGGACTATGCTCCCTTATCAAGGAAGGCTCAGGAACAGGTAACAGAACATCCATCAGAGCTGGAAAAAAGGCACTATTGTCTTCCTCAGAAACTGAACAGGGAGCAAAATTGGTACTGGAACTGTAGAATCAAAGTCTTTTCCAACCCAAACCATTCTATAACGCCCAGCCAGTGCCACCCCTTGCCATGGGCAAGGACACCTCTCACTGTCCCAAAGCTCCAACCTGCCCTTGGACACTTCCAGGGATGGGGCAGCCACAGCTTCTCTGGGCACCGTGTGCCAGGGCCTCCCCACCCTCCCAGCCAGGAATTCCTTCCCAATATCCCATCTCTCCCTGCCCTTCTTCAGCTTAAAGCCATTTCCCCTCATCCTGTCACTTTTCACCCTTGTGAAAAGTCCTTCTCCCATTTGTTTTTTTTTAATTTGTGCTTGTTCTCTTGCTTTCCTTTGCAGATAGAGAAGGAGGTCAGTGAGGCCATGATGAAGTCCCTGAAATACTGTGATGTTGACACGGTGTGTGACCGACAGCCCCTCTGCCAGTACAGGGCTGCCACCATCCACCACAGACTGGCTTCCATGTACCACAGCTGCCTCAGGAACCAGGTGGGGGGTCTCTGCACACCTACAGCTTTCTCCTGGCTGTATCCTGAACAGCCAAACTCAAACTGACTCTGTGCCCTGCTTTGAGTGCAGGTTGGTGATGAGCACCTGAGGAAACAACACCGTGTCCTCGCTGAGCTTCACTACAGCAAAGCTGTGAGACTCTTCCAGCTCCTGAAGGATGCACCCTGTGAGTTCCTGAGAGTGCAGCTGGAAAGAGTGGCCTTTGCAGAGTTCCAAATGGCCAGTAAGTGTAGCTCTGCTTTCCAAACTGCCTACTTTGTTTCCTTCTTAGATGACTACATTGTGTATGAGAGCAGGAATAATCTGCTGCTCAGAATAGAATTTTCCTCAAGAGAGGAGACAAGACATTTTTATCCTCCTGGTTTTCAGCTGACTAGGACAGTATGTGCTTTTCTCCTGAACTCTGGAAATCTTTGGATGGAAGAAAAAGTACAATCTGTAACATAAGCTGTTTGTATTTCATTTTTACTTTTTTTTTTTTTTTTTAGGCCAGAACAGCAGTGCTGGGAAATTAAAGACTCTGTTTGGGGCCCTGGATATAATGACCAAAACCAAGGGTGCATTCCAGCTCATCAGGAAGGAGCTTGTGGCAGAAAGTGAACAGGTAAAGGAATGTCCAGTGGTGTGGTACCTGCTTCCTTCTGGCTCTTGCATTCACAAAAAAAAATAATCCACTCAGCTCACCTGCAAGTGGGGTTTTCTGTGGGTTTTTTTTAACCTGTGTTTAAATGGAGGAGCTCAGGGAAATGGTTTTTGCTGTTTCTCTCCTTATAGATAAGCAAGGACACAGGTCCCACTGAGAGTGTGTCACAGAGTGAGGCCTCTGGGGGCCTTAACAAAGAAGAAGTCTTGAAACTGCTCAGTATCTTTGAGTCCAGAATGTCATTCCTTCTCCTTCAGTCCATTAAATTGTTAACTTCAACCAAAAAAAAGATTGGGTAAGTTGAACCTTGTGTGTGTCAGTGTGATTGTCATCCACAACTCCATCCAAACCAGGTGCTCTAAAATGTGATACTTATTCTTGTATGGAGATGAGATATGCCTTTATCATCTAAATCTTGAATATCTCCTGTGGGTTTGTGTGTAATGGCCAAGAAACATCTTTACTGAGTGTGTCCAGGAAGGGTTTTTTCCTCCTCTTTGCTGATACCAGTCCAGGAGTGAGTGAGAAGTCAGATTTGCATGGCTGAATTCAAACAGGAGGATTAGCTTGTAAATGTGGTCTGACATGCACAAAATAGACCTGAATTCCTGATGTTTTATGTTCTGTGATACCTCATTTATCCTGTAGAGGCTATAAATCCCATGTCCCTCACAGATACACATTCACACACAAAGCAGCTGAACTGCCTTGCTTTTGCTGTCACACTTCTCATTGTCTTACCTTTTAATCAAACTTTTTCCAGGGAATAAGGTGCAGTTTGTGGTGTCCTTTATCCTCAGTGAGATGGGCTTGATGTGTGACAGATTTCATGGGGGAGAAGCTGCTGTGTGCTGCTGATCTCTTGATGCATCTTGATGATAAAATGTCAGTGTGGTTTGGCAGGCAGAACACTTGAGAATAAATGTGGGCTCTGATATCAGAGATGCTGTGAATAGAGGGGGAGCAGAAGCTCTTTTCTGATGTTACATAAAGTGATGAAAATGTGGCATTACTTTTAGAGGATTCTTTCAGGCTTGGAAGTTGGGTTCACAGTTGTCAGGATTGAAGTGCTGCTGATGCAGGAGGTGTGTGGCTAAAAGGAAACTGTGAAATGAATTCATTGTGCACAGTCTGCTGATAGTGGGAGACTGGCAAATGGAAAAAAAGAGGGGAGAAGTCAAGCCCTGTGCTCTTGGCTGGGCTTTAGGCACTGGTAGGTCCTAAAAAAGAGCTCCCACAAGGTGGCAACCTGAGAATGTGAAACACACAGGACTGAAAAGTAATTTTGGTCTCACCAGGCAGATGTCCCAGGTAACTGAATAAACTGGCTTAGTTCTGTTCTCATAACATGGGCAAGTGTTGTAGACCAAAAAACTCCTTTGTTTTTTGGTTGGTGGGGTTTTTCCTGCCCCATTTATTGTCATCATTGTCCTGAGGTTTTGGAGTGAAGATTCCACACAGAGAACATGTTACAGTCTGAATGCTGTGAACTGGGACTGTTAAAATATGTTCAACTTCTTGAAATGTTGAGGCCAAGCTTAACCCCACCTTTCATTTAACCTTTCTAGTGCCTTCTGTGTATGTGTCCTCCCTTTTTTTTGCAGAAGAGAAGGTCTGTCTTCTGCTTTTAATGGGCTGGAAAGGGAGGAAATTGGAGCTCCCACAAGCTGTTTCAGGGTCTCAGGTGCAGAGAACAGGAGAATGTGGTGGGGGAAATGAATGTTTGGTAGCAAAACTTGCAGACTGGCAGTAAAACTGGGAGAAATCAGTTCTACCCTCCCAAAGTGAAATGTATGAGCAGGACAGAATTGGCTGTGAGACTTGTAGGGGAAAGTAATTGAGAGTAATAGTTTGTTCTGGGAATTCTTGTAACTTGTCCCAGAAATACTTTGCATTTCAGTGGCTTTTTATTGACTACCTGCTCTGTATAATAAATGAACCTGTCTGAGTTCTGCCAAGTGGGTGATGAATTTAATTTGCTTCAAGTTTCGTGGTCATTCCTGAAGCACTTTCAATTACCCTGNGGATTAGCTTGTAAATGTGGTCTGACATGCACAAAATAGACCTGAATTCCTGATGTTTTATGTTCTGTGATACCTCATTTATCCTGTAGAGGCTATAAATCCCATGTCCCTCACAGATACACATTCACACACAAAGCAGCTGAACTGCCTTGCTTTTGCTGTCACACTTCTCATTGTCTTACCTTTTAATCAAACTTTTTCCAGGGGATAAGGTGCAGTTTGTGGTGTCCTTTATCCTCAGTGAGATGGGCTTGATGTGTGACAGATTTCATGGGGGAGAAGCTGCTGTGTGCTGCTGATCTCTTGATGCATCTTGATGATAAAATGTCAGTGTGGTTTGGCAGGCAGAACACTTGAGAATAAATGTGGGCTCTGATATCAGAGATGCTGTGAATAGAGGGGGAGCAGAAGCTCTTTCTGATGTTACATAAAGTGATGAAAATGTGGCATTACTTTTAGAGGATTCTTTCAGGCTTGGAAGTTGGGTTCACAGTTGTCAGGATTGAAGTGCTGCTGAAGCAGGAGGTGTGTGGCTAAAAGGAAACTGTGAAATGAATTCATTGTGCACAGTCTGCTGATAGTGGGAGACTGGCAAATGGAAAAAAAGAGGGGAGAAGTCAAGCCCTGTGCTCTTGGCTGGGCTTTAGGCACTGGTAGGTCCTAAAAAAGAGCTCCCACAAGGTGGCAACCTGAGAATGTGAAACACACAGGACTGAAAAGTAATTTTGGTCTCACCAGGCAGATGTCCCAGGTAACTGAATAAACTGGCTTAGTTTTGTTCTCATAACATGGGCAAGTGCTGTAGACCAAAAAACTCCTTTGTTTTTTGGTTGGTGGGGTTTTTCCTGCCCCATTTATTGTCATCATTGTCCTGAGGTTTTGGAGTGAAGATTCCACACAGAGAACATGTTACAGTCTGAATGCTGTGAACTGGGACTGTTAAAATATGTTCAACTTCTTGAAATGTTGAGGCCAAGCTTAACCCCACCTTTCATTTAACCTTTCTAGTGCCTTCTGTGTATGTGTCCTCCCTTTTTTTTGCAGAAGAGAAGGTCTGTCTTCTGCTTTTAATGGGCTGGAAAGGGAGGAAATTGGAGCTCCCACAAGCTGTTTCAGGGTCTCAGGTGCAGAGAACAGGAGAATGTGGTGGGGGAAATGAATGTTTGGTAGCAAAACTTGCAGACTGGCAGTAAAACTGGGAGAAATCAGTTCTACCCTCCCAAAGTGAAATGTATGAGCAGGACAGAATTGGCTGTGAGACTTGTAGGGGAAAGTAATTGAGAGTAATAGTTTGTTCTGGGAATTCTTGTAACTTGTCCCAGAAATACTTTGCATTTCAGTGGCTTTTTATTGACTACCTGCTCTGTATAATAAATGAACCTGTCTGAGTTCTGCCAAGTGGGTGATGAATTTAATTTGCTTCAAGTTTCGTGGTCATTCCTGAAGCACTTTCAATTACCCTGACTGCTGCCTGTGTGCTTTATTTAGATTATATCATATTTATTTCTATTTTATACCCCTGCCTGCAGTGCTGTGGAATGGGGACACTCCAGGCCCTGTGATTCCACAGGGACACTCACCCACATTGGCATTTAACGATGGTCTGGGCAATTTGCAGAATAAACCATGGTCTGGATAATTTGGAGAATAAACCATAATCTGGATAATATGCAGAATAAACCAGGGTGCTAATTTGTACTCTCTGCTTTCTCTGCAGGGGCATCAATGAGGAAGAAGTGGCTCTGAAAACAAACAAGCAGGTTTATTCCCTGCTGCTTCGTGCCACTGCCAACAAGGGGCTGACCCTGCTGGAACGCACAGATCTCCTCCTCAACCTGCTGGAGCAGCTCACCCCCAACCCTGCAGGCAGCAATGGAGGCATCCAGTGATGGAGCCCTGCCCAGCACAGGGGACAGCTGGATTTGCTGAGGGAAAGCACAGGGAGTCCTTTCTCATCCCCACACAACTCCACGCTCCCGGCGTTCCTTTGGTTGAGGTGCCCCGTTGGGAGTTGTGGATGGAAATGTTTTTGCACCAAGGAGAAATGGAGGATTTTTCTCTTGCAGTGATAGCCATGTTTTGCAGAAAAATGTAACCTCCCAGCTGCTCTGGTTTGGTATTTACTGAAATGTTTTGTAAGCAAGGCTGCATTGGAACACTTCAGCTGCTCAGGTCGGCCCAGGGTGTTCCAGGAGATTTCTGTGCAATTTGTGGATGCACTGCTTTAGCCCAGGGAGGATCCTGCACAAAAACCTTGTGCCTTTCTAGCTTTGATGTGACTCTTACAGATTTATCAGCCATCTCTGGGATTTTGTTTTGGAAAATGAGTGGCTTCAGCTATGTTGGAATTGATCAGGAATAGTATTATCTTTTTTTCAGACTTGAAACTGTGAATAAATATGAGAGGATATTTTTAAATAAAAATTTATTTATTAAATATAACGTTTTCAGGCTGCTGTGTTTGTCTTGGTTATGACCTTCATCAGAGCAGCAAACTGCTCAAGAGGCAGAAAACATCTGTAAACTCCAGCCTAACACTGGGTGGGGGCTTATCTCAGCATGTGAGGACTCTTTTTTGGAAGTATCTTTAAATAAAAGATAGAAGTTTTCAAAAATATGACATCTAATGTTGTTCTGCAAATAAAGCTGGTTCATTATTGCATAATAACATTATAAACCACTTTATTTAAAAGTAGAAACAGGTTTTACATGTTTGCAGATGGAACTAGAGGAGCTCTACAGTCCCTTCCAACCCAAACTCTTCCATGATTCTCATTCTCTGAGCTTCCAACAATTTGTCTCCTGCTGAGATTCCATTTCACCTCAAGAAATGGAACTTGTCCTGTTGTGCCCAGTGTCACTGGTGAACCCACACCCCCAGAATGGAACAGAACTGGGCTCAGGGAACTCTGGTTCCAGGCCTGGATCTCACCTGGCTGAAATTCAGGTCACATCCTCAGAAAGGGTTTCTCTGTTATTCCAGGAAGCTCAGCACTGTGCTAACAACACAAATGATGTTCAGGAGGATTATAATTGAGTATGTTATGATTTAAATCTTGGATGAGTCCCTCAGCATTAGCTGCAGGGAGTGTTGGTGCTAAGTAGGATTATTTTTCTCCTTTCACAGATAAACAATTAAAGCATAAACCACATCCAAAACAGACAACTCTAAAACCATTATTAACTCTGATAAGCCAGTTTATTTCCCTGTTAATAAATCCTCCTTCTTTACAGGAACAGAAACTAAAACCTCATTTTTAAACCCCTGTACTGTAAAGATACTGAGGGGCAGCAGCTGACCTGAATTAGCCCCACACAGTCCAACTTCACTGAGAATCCACAATCATCATAAAGCAGAGCAGCAAACAAATTTACAAAAGAAAAAATCCTTCATTGCAATATGGGGAGGGGGGTGTCTACAAAAGTTGTGTGTGTAAAACAGAGAAATTAAAACCTGTGTGCTGGGAGATACCTGAGGTGACAGGAGGAGCTGATTGCAGTGTACAGGTGCTCACAGCTGGTTTTCAGAGATAAAATATTCACAGTGCACACCAGGAAAGGGGAGATCCTGGACAGATTCCATATTTAGGTGAGACCATCTCACACCAGTCCCGACAAGGGTTTATATAAGGGAATATTCCTGAAACACATTTTTTTGCAGGACAACAGGTCTGCAGAATGGAAAATACTCCTCCTGCAGCACCACATTCAGCTTGCCCTGTGCTGTCACTGGGGTAGGGAGCAGTTTTGGGGGTGGAGGGCTGTGTGGATGGCAGCAGCCAAGTCCTGGGGGCTGGGGGTGCCTGCAGTGCAGCTCACAGGGATCCCTGCTGCCTCCAGAGCCTCTGCAGTTGTTGGGCCAATGGCAGCAAACTGGAATGACAAAATTCCCAGTTACACAGGTCAGGCACAACTTGGGGGGGGTGTCCTTCCAGTGACCTCAATGGCACTGAGCACTTCAGCTTGAGGATTTCCCCATCAACTTAGAAATTACTTGGGAAGGATTAATATTTATCTTGTCATTACAAACATTTCAAGCTCTTGGTCCCCCAGAGCAGCAGAAGGGAGAGGAATTTTAATCAGCTTCAGCCTGGTTCCCCCTCCCACCTTCACATCACTAAGAGCAAATGAAGTCTGTCCCAGTGGAGATGGGGTAAGTTGGCTGGGGAAAACATTCCTGGGGAAAACATTCCCGGGGAAAACAACTAATTTTTCCTTTTTTCAAACAGGCTCTCAGCTAAATCCAACCAAGGGCAGGTTGGATGGAGCTTGGAGCAGCTTGGGATAGTGGGAGGTGTCCCTGCCCATGGCAGGGGGTTGGAAGTGGGAAAGTCTTAAGCAGTTTGTGATCCTGTGATTCTGTTTTACAACTTTAGTATTTGCTATGATCTGGGGTTTTTTCAGAGGAATAAACACAAAGAAGAGAGAAAATCAAGGTTTGCAATGGTTGTTGCAACTTTCCCCTCTCTCATTTGCCCACCCCAAACTCNGTCCAAGGCCAGGTTGGAGCCACCTGGGACAGTGGGAGGTGTCCCTGCTCATGGCAGGGGGTGGAATGGATGAATTTTAAGGTCCTTTTCAGCCTCAAACATTCAATAATTCTAATATTCTGTTATTGTTTTCTCTATGCAGTGCTCCTGAATGCCACCACTAGATGGTTTTAAAAGGAGAAAACCACTAATCATCCTGGCAAAACACATTTCAATGCACTGGTGAACAGTGTGTCAGCTGGAATTCCAACCCTTGGGATGATTAATGCATCCACAGAGTGGAGAATCAGAGAAGGAACACAAACTGTTACTCTTGGATCCTGAGTTGTGATTTACAGCAAAGAAGCCCAGTGGTATTTCAGTTCCACCTGCTTAAAGAAGGGCAGGTCTTGCCTCAAAAAGTGTCCAGTACCTGCTGGGAGAAATAAGTGCTCAAGGATTGCTGCAGATTTGGGTGTTGGGTGGTTTGATAAACAGTCAGGCCTTCCAGAGGTATCCCTGGAACCAGAGACACAGCCAGAATTAATTTAATTCATTTCTATTATTTCAGTTAAACCCTCTCAACAAACTAATTGCCCCTAACTGGCTTTTTTTTTAGGCTAAAAAGATAAAAAGCCTGTGAAGGATTTGTTTGCCCCAGTCTTCACTCTCACCCTCTGCCAAGCAGCCAACAGCAAGTTCCATTTTCACTCCTTTAAATTTGGCTCACAAGCTTTAAATACAACTTATTTTAATGAAAATGAGTCTCTGGGGGAAGCTCAACCTTGTTCTCTGAGCACTGTAGGCAGCACTTCTCTTTTCAGGGCTCCACAAGGAAAAAGAAGGGCTGAGGAATTTGGTTTCTCTCCTGTAAACACACAAACAACAACTTTAATTAGCTCAGGTCTTTAATAAGGAGGAAACATGATCCATTTAATGTATTTTAAAGGTATCAAATGCTGATTTATCCCCAATTCAGAGGACAGAGGCTACTCAGCATGTCCATTAAAAATACTCCATAACTGGAATTGGAATGCACTGGCTAAAGAGATCTAACCCTGGCCCTTCTACAAAGGAATTTATCTCCTCCTTCTCCTCCTCCTCAACACAATCTGCCTCCATTTGAGATTTAAAATCTCAGGCCCACTCAATATATGACAAAACTCTCTCTATAAAAGATTGAGGCAGACAAAGAGTTCAGAATATTCTGCTGAAGAGCTTCAATCCACCTCCAATTCTATTTTAATTTCCCAAGGAAAAAGGGTTCTGGTTCCACTGCTGGGATGGAACTGAATATCCCCCCTGGCTTTTGTCAGAGCAGGAACTGAACATCAGACTTTTTCTGCCCAGTTTGTCTTTTTTATTAACACAAAATCAGAGAGAATTTCAAGATGAAATTGCAGGAGTCCCTCAGCACATCACCTGAGCACCAACCCAGGTTTGTTAATTCATATTCAAGAGACCATCATTAGAAAAAGAAATCATTTGAGGTGCTGGAAGGAGAGTCTTGGAGGAAAAATCAAATTGACAGACCCTCACAGGAGTCAACACCTTCCACTGAAGTTCCTTTAGAAACCACAGAGGTGCTTCTCAGAAATTACAGGAAGGAAGAATGAATGTGGGGCAAAACAGATTTTAAAATAAAGAGAAAATCCAAATATTTCAGCCCCAATTCTGCTGCAGCTCATGTCAGTTATTTGCAATGGGAATTTGACACCTGTAAAGAAACACTGAATTTGTGTTTTCAAAGCACAGAGAAACTCCTTAGCAGGAATTTCTGAGCAACACAACCAGCACTGGCACCCCCTCCTTCTGCAGCCAACACAAAGATTGTATTAAACTCCAATAAAACTAAAAAAAAAATTTGCTTTGGAAAGAGTAAAGCCAACTGCACAGTTAAGGAGCAAATTCCTTTCTTTCCCCAATCCCTTAAACTGAAGTGGGACCAAAGCACAAAAGGTGAACAACAAAAAAACCTTAATTATTTCAGATTTGGCTTTTATTCTGACAATAAATTCTAGTGATATAAAAAAATTCAGAGCTGTGCTTTCCATTTACTCATTTTGTGCATCAACAAAAACTGAGTATCTCCATAACAGGGAACATGGTATAATTTAATCTGAATTTGCCATTAAATTTGTGAATTTAATCTGAATTTTAATCTGAATCAGTTGGGAGCAGATAAATAATGCACAGTCCAATAAATCCCTGGATCCACAACAGTTTCCAAAGACTGAAACTCACTGTTTGGAGAGGTTTTTTTCCCATTCCAACAGGTATTTTTCTTGTTTTCCTTCTCAAAAAAAATCCCTGCACCTCCCAACTGACAAAAATTTAATTCAGTGCTAGAAGGAGCCTTTTTAGCACTAAAAAAACCTCTTTTTGCTCCAATCTATCTGTTGAAGAGTAGAGATGGGTGTTATTCCTCAGCTGTGGCATTTTCATGCTGAAAAGACAGTTTTTAATTCTCAGAATTTATTATTTAATCTTGTGTTGGCAACTCTAAACTTTTGCCAGAATTAAAGAGTTAAAATACTTTATTTTGCAGTGAATTAGAGAGCACTGTGCCCATGAAATACAGGAATTGCCAGGTCCAAACTCTCTTTTATTTAACCTGTAAATCTCTTTGTTAATGAACTCCCTGATGTCTACAGAAACACAACCTCTATTTCCACACTCAAAAAATAAACAGCCCCTAAATCTAAAAATGTCTCTTGTTACTACTGGAAATTTTAATGAATTAAAGGAGAAAAAAAATAAAGATGAATTGGATTAACTAAGCTTTAAAAAATTACCCAATAATCTGACAATTAGAAGCAGCAAAAATCAGCATGACAGATTTAACCACAAAAAAAATTGGTTCAACAAGACTTAAAGCATCATTTTAACTCTTCCAAACCACTCTGCTTTGGTGCTGGATTTAAAGATATTTAAAGATATTTAAAGATATTTAAAGATATTTAAAGATATTTAAAGACATTTAAAGGTATTTGCAGCAGGTACTTCCCTGCCTCGCTGTGCCCTTGATTTTATCTGTAGGAAATTCTGCAACATTGTACTTTAGTTTCATTGAACTTGAATATTTTTTTTGCTACTTACTTGAGCAAATATATTCAGCCAATTTTTCAGCATTTCCAGACTTTTCTCCCTGGGGACTGAGGCCAATTTCTTCCACTGGAACCAAAAGCAGCAGAGAAAAAACATGGAAAACAGAAAAATTCAGAAATCTGAGTTCAAAGAGAGGCACAACATCCAAATCCTCTGTTACAATCTCAATCCCTTTCATCCAATTATGAAGAAACCACATGAAAATGAAGAACAATTATCCCCAAATTTTACTTACAAGCCAGATTTATCCAAGATTCCTTATTTTTTACCCCCAGCTCACCTAAAGAAGCTGTAGCTTTTCCTACCACATAGGTTGGTTTCTTATTCCACATCTGTTTAAGGGATTTGGACCAGGCTGAAAAACATGAAATGAAATTAAAGCACAGGGCAACAAAAAAACATTTAAATGACTATTTGCAGTTCTGTTTTAATCTACAAATGCAGCAAAATGATAATAATTAATACTCCCACTACCTATTGCAGCAAATCTGGGTGGACAAAATGAATTTTTCATGGATTTTTTCAGTGTGTAACCAACAATTTTCAACAAGTTTTTAAAACAAGTCCCTAGTTCTTTGCTGCTTTTTTAAGGCACTTTGCCCTGTGCCAGATCATGTGAAATTTGCCTTGTTCATTTAGATTTTGGCATTAAAAACTCACTGAAAGGTCCAAAAGAGATGCACCAAATCTTTTATTGTTTCACCTTTAACCAGCACAGGACAGGGAGTTCCTTTTTGACACTTTTTTTTTTGGAAAAATAAAAATACAAACACAACAATGAAAATAAAAATCAGAGGAAACTCTTCTGAAGAAGGAAAAAGAGAGAGATTTATTGCCTTTGAAAGGAACTCAGATAGGAACTAAAAAAATAGGAACTGAAGATTAATTTTATTGATTAAAAGATGTATTTCAGCAGCTCCTGCTCAAGATTTGGGATGAATTCTTGGTAAGAGATCACAAGAGATTCCTACAGGATTCCTACAACTGATCTTTGATGTGTCACCAACTCTTCACCGTTTTTTAGCTGATAATTAATTCACTTGAGACAGAGAAATCTCTCTTTCTGCCACATTTCAGGTGAATTATGTGGGCACAGAAGCAGTGGCCAGTTTTTAGGAGATGCTCTGGCCTTTAAGGGAGGAAAAGTAATTATTAACGAAACCAGGCACTGCTGCAAAATATTCCTTCTGCACAAGGGGAAAAGCTCTCACTGATAATTTGCACCAATAATTTCATTTTTTAGAGTGGAAAACCCAACCTTTAAAAGCTCAGTTTACCCTTAACCCTTTTAAGAACTCTGAGATAAGTCATGACCCAAATCTCTGCTGGTGGGTGAAACAAAATTCAATGCAACACAAATTTCCCAAGACACTGAAAGAGGAAGATGAGGAATAAAAATATGCACCCACCTTCTTTTTTACTCTGCTCTTTCAAACATATCTTGATGGCTTCTACTGCTCTTGGACTGGTGAAAATCANAAGCAGCAGAGAAAAAACATGGAAAACAGAAAAATTCAGAAATCTGAGTTCAAAGAGAGGCACAACATCCAAATCCTCTGTTACAATCTCAATCCCTTTCATCCAATTATGAAGAAACCACATGAAAATGAAGAACAATTATCCCCAAATTTTACTTACAAGCCAGATTTATCCAAGATTCCTTATTTTTTACCCCCAGCTCACCTAAAGAAGCTGTAGCTTTTCCTACCACATAGGTTGGTTTCTTATTCCACATCTGTTTAAGGGATTTGGACCAGGCTGAAAAACATGAAATGAAATTAAAGCACAGGGCAACAAAAAAACATTTAAATGACTATTTGCAGTTCTGTTTTAATCTACAAATGCAGCAAAATGATAATAATTAATACTCCCACTACCTATTGCAGCAAATCTGGGTGGACAAAATGAATTTTTCATGGATTTTTTCAGTGTGTAACCAACAATTTTCAGCAAGTTTTTAAAACAAGTCCATAGTTCTTTGCTGCTTTTTTAAGGCACACTTTGCCCTGTGCCAGATCATGTGAAACTTGCCTTGTTCATTTAGATTTTGGCATTAAAAACTCACTGAAAGGTCCAAAAGAGATGCACCAAATCTTTTATTGTTTCACCTTTAACCAGCACAGGACAGGGAGTTCCTTTTTGACACTTTTTTTTTTGGAAAAATAAAAATACAAACACAACAATGAAAATAAAAATCAGAGGAAACTCTTCTGAAGAAGGAAAAAGAGAGAGATTTATTGCCTTTGAAAGGAACTCAGATAGGAACTAAAAAAATAGGAACTGAAGATTAATTTTATTGATTAAAAGATGTATTTCAGCAGCTCCTGCTCAAGATTTGGGATGAATTCTTGGTAAGAGATCACAAGAGATTCCTACAGGATTCCTACAACTGATCTTTGATGTGTCACCAACTCTTCACCGTTTTTTAGCTGATAATTAATTCACTTGAGACAGAGAAATCTCTCTTTCTGCCACATTTCAGGTGAATTATGTGGGCACAGAAGCAGTGGCCAGTTTTTAGGAGATGCTCTGGCCTTTAAGGGAGGAAAAGTAATTATTAACGAAACCAGGCACTGCTGCAAAATATTCCTTCTGCACAAGGGGAAAAGCTCTCACTGATAATTTGCACCAATAATTTCATTTTTTAGAGTGGAAAACCCAACCTTTAAAAGCTCAGTTTACCCTTAACCCTTTTAAGAACTCTGAGATAAGTCATGACCCAAATCTCTGCTGGTGGGTGAAACAAAATTCAATGCAACACAAATTTCCCAAGACACTGAAAGAGGAAGATGAGGAATAAAAATATGCACCCACCTTCTTTTTTACTCTGCTCTTTCAAACATATCTTGATGGCTTCTACTGCTCTTGGACTGGTGAAAATCAGGCCTCCATAGCACTCTGGGTGAGAAAGCTGTTCATAGACAGTAAATTGAGGGAGGAAACAACAAAGAATTAGTAAATCATTAAAAAAATTAAGTTGATTAAACTCTGGGAAGAATAGAACAGCTGCAATAAATGTCTGCAATGCCCCATTCCTTGTGTCCCAGCAACTGAAATGTGAATTTTCTCTGACCAGCTCAACCCTTTAATAAACATGGACAAGGTCCCTGATGTTGTCCAACCACTGGACAATAAAATAAAGCTAAAAAATGTACCACAAAGGCTCTGATTAAATCAAAATAAGACACAGGATCTTGGCAAACCTGGCCTGAATTCTGCTGAAAACAAGCAGCTGGAATCATTTAAAACTCACCTTTTCAAAGAAGCTTTCAAGGGACAGGAATTCAAATGCCAAGACTGGAATCAATGTTGCTTCCAAGTTGTACAGTCCCAGTTCCTACCAAGAAAAGAGGTTCCAAACAGCAGTTTTTTAATTTTTTTTTGCAAACAATTGACTAAGTCAGCACAAGTATTTCTTTTGACAACAGCAAAATATAAATAAGCAAATGTATTTCCATTAAAGGACCCCACCAACAACTAAACTCTTATTTCACATCACAGTGAGAACAGTAAGAATTTTTGTAATCTTAATTCTATCCATATCGACATAATGAATGTTCATTAATTAAAATCAAACTGGTTTAACATCAGCACTTTGCTGAGAGCTTGGACAGTGAATTCAGTCCAAGTGCCCCATAACAAACACAATTTTTTGCAGTGACACTGACATCCATCTGATACTATTATTTCATAGTGAAGTGACCCATTTGTTGGCCTTTTTTCAAAATTTACTCACTTTAATGTAGGGATCTGGTCCTGAATCCTTGGGATCCTTCAGCAGCAGCACCTTCATTGTTCACCAAATCCTGGAAATACAAGAGGAGAATTTATTTCAAGTGGATCCAGAGGGCTTTTTACTTGAACAGTGACTTTTAAAGAGTCCAAAGTGCCCCTTGTAGTGCTCCCTGCACACTGAGTCAGCACTTACTGGGCAGGAAAACCCACCCTGATAAGGCCAAAAAATAACAGGCTGCCTTTAGATAACACTGCTCAGGGAACTAAAGAAAACCAGCAAGGAGAACACATTTTTTAAAGAGTTTTTTCTAAAAGCAGTGACAACCCCACATTCTGCAATATCCTCACTCCTATCTATAAATAAATTATTTTTTCCATTAATTTCCACGCTGCTTTTCACTCTCTAATAAGTATGAAAAGATACTGGTTTGATTTGATGCATTTTGAGGTCTTGTCCGAAAAAAATAGAGGGAAAATAGAGTTTCAATGTGCTCTTTTGGCAATGACCTAAGTGCTCCCAGAGCTGGTAAAAAATAAAAATAAAATAAACAGAGGGATGTTTGTCAATTTAAAGGGACCATGAGAATTTTAACCTACTTGGTTTGTGTTCATAAAACTGGAATTACATCCCGGGTCCTGTGCCTTCCAGTTTCTTCTGGCAATCCCGATGGCCTCATTAATTAGACACAAAGTTTTCCATGGAGCACGTTCCCCATCACTGAGGCTCAGCCCTTAATGAGCCACTGCGGCAATTTTAGGCGTTTTTTTTTCCACGTATTTTCCCGATGGGTGTTTTTTTATCCAGGGCACATCCACACTGTGCTTACTGTGCTCTATCCCGCTGCCTTTTGTGCTTGCCTGGAATGATCCCGAACCAGGGAATTCGGGAATAAAGGGTTTTTTTTTCTAAAGCCAGCAGCGAGCACTCGATCCTTGATTTAATCTGCAATTTTCACTCATTTTTACTAATAGTAATTTTTACTAATAGTAATTTTTACTAATAGTAATTCTTACTAATTTTTACTAATAGTAATTCTTACTAATAGCAATTCTTACTAATGCACGGCTGCTCAGCACACTCTGTTCCCTTTAAAGCCCAGAAACCCAAAATCTCTAAGGCTGGAAAAGACCCCCGAGTCCAACCCGTAACCAACCACTCCGGGGACAGGGACACTCCGGGGACCGGGACAACGACAGGGACAGGGACAATTCCGGGGACAGGGACAGCTCCAATCCCCCCCTTCCAGCCCCGTCCACCCTTCCCTGGATGCAGAAATCCCGGCTGCAAGGAAGTGACACACAGCAGAGCGGAGGAAATCCGGCTGTTTCGGGAGAAGGGGCGGTGCAGGACGTGCTCCCTCCCCTTGTCCCCGTTTGGCAGCTGTGTGCTCCGCTCCTCGCTGTCGCGACATACCGGGATATATCGGGATATAGCGGGACTCATGGCCACGCCGGCCAAGCGCCGTGTGCCCGCCGGGCACGGCCCCCCCGGACCGGGATCGGGATCGGGATCGGGGTCGGGATCAGACTCAGGATCGGGGTCGGATTCGGAGGAGCCGATCGAGGAGGTGAGAGCGGAGCTGCGGGAGATGGGAGAGACAGCCGGGAGGGGGTTTGGGAAGGTGTTCGGGAGGGGGGGTATTTATTTGGGAAGAAGTTTGGGAGGGGGGTTATTTAGGAGGATGTTTGGGAGGGGGTTTGGGAAGGTGTTCAGGGGGATGCTTAGCGCGACGTTTGTTAGGATGTTTGGGAAGGTGTTTGGCAGGGGGGTTGTTCAGGACACTGTTTGGGGAGGTGTTCAGGAGGATATTTGGGAAGGTGTTTGGGAGGGGGTTGTTAGGCTGTTTGGGAAAGTGTTCAGGAGGATGTTTGGGCGGGGATTTGCTAGGGAAGCTGTTTGGGAAAGTGTTTGGGAGTGGGTTTNGTGTTCAGGAGGATATTTGGGAAGGTGTTTGGGAGGGGGTTGTTAGGCTGTTTGGGAAAGTGTTCCAGGAGGATGTTTGGGACGGGATTTGCTGGGGAAGCTGTTTGGGAAGGTGTTCAGGAGGGTGTTTGGGAGTGGTTTTATTCAGGAGGCTGTTTGGGAAAGTGTTCAGGAGGATGTTTGGGAGGGGATTTGCTAGGGAAGCTGTTTGGGAAAGTGTTTGGGAGTGGGTTTGTTCAGGTGGATGTTTGGGAAAGTGTTCAGGAGGATGTTTGGGAGGGGATTTACTAGGGAAGCTGTTTGGGAAGGTGTTCAGGAGGGTGTTTGGGAGTGGTTTTATTCAGGAGGCTGTTTGGGAAAGTGTTCAGGAGGATGTTTGGGAGGGGATTTACTAGGGAAGCTGTTTGGGAAGGTGTTTGGGAGCGGGTTTGTTCAGGGGGATGTTTGGGGAGGTGTTCAGGAGGATTTTTGGGGAGGTGTTCAGGGAGATTTTGGGGAGCTGTTCAGGAGGATTTTGGGAAGGTGTTCAGCAGGGTGTTTGCAGGATGCCCAGGAAGGGTTTGTGTCCCTGGCAGCCCCAGGGTTGGTGCTGTCCCTGTGGCTGTGGCTATGGCAATGCAGCTCACAGTCACACAAAGTGTGTTGGGTTTGTTGTTGTAGAGACACTTCTAAGTTTTTAACTGTTGTTCAAACCTTGGGATCTCCCAGGCCTCAGTTACTCAGGTTGCTGAAGGAGGGAAATAATTCCATTCCTGGTTTGACCATTACTTGTCCTGAAGTTCATCTTGGTTTTGGTACAGCTTTTTCCCAAGTGTATTTGATAGTCTCTGTTTTACTTCTTCCCAGGAAGTGAATATTGAATTTGAAGCACATTCCATATCAGACAATGATTATGATGGGATAAAGAAGTTACTCCAGCAGGTAATTTAACTCCTTGTTGGCTTGGTTGATGTGTCCATTGATAAAGAATACCTAAAGAATTATACAGAGACATCAGTTCACATTTTCTGTATGGATTTGTAGTTTTGCTGAGCTTCAGTGCCTAAAATTTAATACTTGCTTCCTGTTTTCCAGTTGTTTCTAAAAGCTCCTGTGAACACTGCTGAGTTAACTGATATATTAATACAACAGAATCATATTGGAAGTGTTATCAGGGTAAGGCAGAATTTATCTTTGTAAATGAAGTGCTTTTTTTGTTGAAATTACATCATTTCTGTATTTCAGAAGATGCTGTCTGTGTAATTTGGGGGCTTTTTTGATTGGAGAGTAATTCTGTGGGAGCTCAACTCCAGTAATTCTGTGGGAGCTTTCAACCAAAGAAGAAATTTGACTTGTTGTTGGTTCCTCTTTACATATGGGAGGCTTTTCACTCTGAACTTTGCTACATAATAGTGCTGGAAATGCAGGGGAGAAGTTTGTTACCATCCCCATAAGAAATAGGACCCTGTGACTTCCCTGCATTCTCAGGAGGTACAGAGGTACAGAAATCCCCTGTGTGCAGGTTCCCTCCATGCAGAGGCTCCCAAAATGAGTCCTGGACAAGCTCAGCTGAGGAAGCTGCTCAGGGTTGTGCAGTGACCACATTTCACAACCCAAAGAGACTGTTCCCATGGCACAGCTGTGCTGTGACACCATGGGATCATTGCTGTACATTCCCTTTTTGTCCTGTGCCAACAGTTTTTCTGCCCAGGTTTAATATAATCCTTCTATTCCAACTTCATGACCCCCCAGATTTTCTCCACAGCCTTTTTATTGTGGAGTTTTTTGAGCTCTTTGCCCCACTCTCTGTCAAAGCTTTATTGCTGAGTGGTTTTGAAGACATTGCAGGTTTGCTTCCCTCCTTTAGAACCTGAAGACAGCTGGTTTTGCTGAAGATATTGCCACCCCTTGGACTGAGATACTGCTTATTAAATCTCTTAATAAATCTCTAAATGCTGCTTAATAAATAGGAGCTATCAAATGTCAGTGCCCGTGTTTTTGCACAGGTCACCTCTGCTTGTCACCTGCTGAGCATCTGCTGCCCAGGACAAGCAGAATTTTGCATTTTGCAAAGACAATGTCAGCCTGAGCTGTTGCTTTTCCTTCCCTCCAACAGCAGGCAGAAGTGCAGGAGGACAGCAGTGATGAGGATGAAGATGGTGATGAAGTCTTTGGGTTTATAAGCTGCCTGAATTTAACAGAAAGGAAGGTTGGTGTTCCTTTGGTTTTCATCCTTGTTCACCCTCAGCTTCAGGGCTGGGGAATGAGTTCAGAGAGATTGGTCAGGGCTTTAGAGGCTTGAAGCTGATATTGCAGGTGCTCTTGTCTTGCTTGCAGGGTACCCAGTGTGCTGAGCAGATCAAGGAGCTGCTCCTGAGTCACTGTGAGAAGAGCTGTGACCAACATGTGCTGGAACAACTGAAGAAACTGCTGAGTGACAGTTCAAAGCCTGTGGGGCTCATCCTGAGTGAGAGATTCATCAATGTCCCACCACAGATTGCTCTGCCCATGCACCAGCAGCTCCAGTGAGTTCTGGGGGGTGGGTTTTGACATGATGCTGAGTGTATTTCATATTTTTTTTTCAGAAATCTTACCTATTTACAGCTATTTAAAGGCAGGGGATACTATAGATATAAGTAAGACATGAACAGAAAAAAATTATTTTTATCTTATATAAGATCTTTAGATAATTTTTTAACTTTAGGCTTTTCAAACTCTTTATACTTCAAGACAGAAGGTATCATTTGACAAGACATGCTGTAGTTTATATTTAGCTGTGTGTTCATATTGATCTGGGAAAAATTAAAAAGGAGAGCTTTTGATAGGATAGGATAGGATAGTTTTTTATAGGTGAGGAAGAACTGGAGTGTTTCTTCTTCTGTGTTAATGCCTGGCTCTGGAAGGGAAGGTCTGGGCTGAGGGACAGGCTCAGTTAAGCAATAAAATAGACCTTTAGGGGATTGTGACTTGGATATTTAAGAAAATTTGTAGGTAGGGTTGGTCAGGAGGGTTTTTAGAGGAAGGAATGAGGGGCTTGAAGGCTTGAGGTCACCACAAAAACAGCCCTTGTCACAGCTGGAATTATCTCTCAGCCTCTTGGTGCTGAAGGTTTTGGAGTGTTGAGGTGACAAAATGTGTGACATGAGGGTGAGCAGGAGAATTTTTGGGATGTTCAGGTATAATTCCTCATGGAAGTGGTGGGGTGAGGTATTTGCAGGAGAGTTGCACTTGGAATCATTTCACAGACTCTCTACAAGATTCTGGGAAAAAAGGGGTGACTTGTGAGGGGTGGAAAGACACCTGAATTTTTATTGTTTTAAAGTGCAAATAGGATATTTAAGTAGCAGGAATGCATCTGCAAAATCTGTTTTCTGAGGCACTTGTGAAAGAATAGAATCTCCTTTCTATACTCACACATTATAAGGTTTATTATGTGCTTGTTGAGGATTGAATTTGTGCCTATAAATATATTTTTAAGTGGGTAAACATGTATTTATCTCTAGGAAGGAGCTGACTGAGGCACAGAGAACAAACAAGCCCTGTGGAAAGTGCCACTATTACCTTCTTATCAGCAAGACTTTTACAGAAGCCACAAAGAGCAACTCCAGGAGGAGGGAAGGGAAAAAGCAGCAAAAGGAGGAATTAACGTTTGCAAATGCAGAGGAAGAATTCTTCCATGAGGTAACATCACTTTTCATTTAAAAGTGTGAGTTTTCTTTACATATCAGCAAGAAAAGGTGTGGTATCTTAGATTTAAAAGGAGCTTTTATCAACATTTGATCACAGATCTCTTTAAATTCAGTCCAGGGTGTCTTTACAGGATTCTTTTTTTTAGAGGGATGAGCAAGCAAACTCCTCTTGTGTATTGATTTATCTGTTTCCTTCTGGATACCTGGTACTTTCAAAAACTGCTCAGAATCAGAAGCTTCTGAAGATCCAAACAAGTAGTTCCCACTTCCCTTTTCAATCTCTCTCCCACTCAGGGCAAATATATGAATAAAAAGTGCTAAAACACTGAGATAAAAATCCTATTTCCTAAGGCAACCTGTCTGGTTCCAGGCAAGGGGAAGATGCTGGAAATTAAATTAAAGAAGTGCAAAGAATTTTTTATGGTTCTTTCTTCTTCTTTCTTTTTTTTTTTTCTCCAAGCTTTAAAAATACTCTTCTCCAGTATTATTGCCTTGTCAAGACACCATTATTTTTTCCACTTCTGGCTGTGCCTACAGGAGAAAGTGTGTGTTTAATGTGTGGTTAATGGCAAAGCTTCCTGTGTTTAATCATTCAGAGCCTGTGATTGGGCTGTGATTTTATTTCCTAGGAAGATGGAAGTGTGGGAATTCATTGGTGGGGATCAGATTGCTGTAAAATAGCTTTAAATGTGGACAGACAGACACTAAAACAGAGAGAAGCCTTTTGGCACTTGGCAGATCCCTGGCCTTTATTCTGCTCCTTAAAATTATAACCAGAAAAGCTTTTAGAAGCAGAATTGGAATTGATTAAAGGTTTAAGGCCTCCACTGCTCAAAATATTCTTGAGCAAAATCACTCATTTAATGTGGAGTTTCTTCCCAAATGACATTTACAGCCCCTCTTAGTGGAAAGCAAACCTGAAAGGAGCCTGGATTTTCACTTTCCCCCCAAGGGGAAGTGCTTGGATAAATTTTTTATGCTAAATGGTCCAGCTCCCACTTCTTAATATGATTTCTGGGAGAACCAGAAACATTTGTCAGGTAGGTTTTGCTCATCCCATTGGGCATTTTGTCCAGGAAAGCTTTCCAAGAGCTGTTTGAAATGGATTCATAGGGGTGGCCATGGCCTTAATATTTGATTTGGTTAAGAGGGGATTCCTGTGCCTCATATTCTTGCAGATATGTTCATTTTTAGGACTCTGGGCAGGTTTAAGAGTTGGCCATGAGAAAAGCAGAGCCTTTTCACAGCCTCAGGTGTTGCTGGGATGTTTCATACAGGCTCAGTTGTACCTGCACTCTCTTGCTCCCCCTTTTATCTGGGTTTTGGCTGATTCTCACAGTGGTCTTCTCTTGTTCCAGGCCTGATTTTCCTGCCCCAAATCCCATCTAGTTGTTCCTAAGGGCTGTCCTTCCTTAGTGTGTTCACATGGAATGAGATCCTGCCTTAAAACCATCCAAAATGAGGCACAGTTATTATAGAAAGGAGGCATTGACTTTTTTTTCTTTTTCCTCTGTCTCAGGTAGTTTTTCTGATCCCAAACTCTTAATGAGAGCAATCATTTTAGAATTTAATATGAATTATATTTTAAAATAGGTTTTTTGTAGGTCTTTATGGTGGAGACCTTTGGAGAGGGAAGCAAATCACCATGGGCACGACAAGCTCATTATTTTGACTTGGTTTAGATGCTGCATTCTCTTCATGCCAATTAAAGCTTTTAATCTGAATGCCTCTGTTTGTGTTGCTCAGAAAGCCCTTCTGAAGTTCAACTACTCTGTGCAAGAGGAGAGTGACTCCTGCTTGGCTGGCAGATGGTCCTTTGATGATGTTCCAATGAAACCTTGGAGGACTGTGATGGTAATTCCAGCTGATGGAATCAGTGCCATTATGGAGAAACTCAAAGACTATCTCTCCCTCTGAGCTCCCCTAAAAAAACCCCAGGTTTTTATGAGTTTTCACAATATTTTCAGGACACTTGCTGTATGTGCTGCTCCTCTGTGCAACTCCAAACAGCCACCAAATTTCTATTTTTCAATATTTCATCCTGTTCTGCTTTGGTCTCATCATCAAGCAGTCAATAAAATCCCAGTGTCAAGAGAAAAAATTGAAGATCTGCTCACTGTATTTTTAACCCAAACCAAATCATATTATTTTTGTAACCAAATAATACATGCAACTCCTGGTGTTGAAAAAAAAAGTGCTTTTTCTTTATGTTTCTTTTGTTAAATACATTTATGTCCAATGAGTTAAGATGGGGATGTACTTTTATTGCTTTTATTTGTAGTGGTAATTTAGTCTCAAATCACTGAATGACACAACTCTGGTCAGTGGGAGTTTGGGGCAATTCCCCCTTTTCTTTGTGGTCATTGGTGGTTCCCTGTTCCTCCTTCCTGGCTGAAGCAGGTGACAAGTGGTTGATCAGCTCCTGCAGAATGTCTTTGCTTTCACTGGGGGGCAGATTGCTAAAATAAAACTGAGGCACCAGCTCTGCAAACCTGGGGAGGAAAAGAGAGAAAACAGTTGGATTTTTTTTTTTTTTAATTGAAATGTTTATTTCCAGGCATATGCAGGAGATGATGAATACAGTTACAGAAACCCAAAATCAACCTGTCTGCAAGAAACCCAAATTTTCTGCAACTTATGGTTGTGCTTTTAGTAGTTTTG
>VYZS01102602.1:4720-15863 GCA_013400695.1 Neodrepanis coruscans
CTGAACATGTGCCTGCCCACCCATGGAAAGCAGTGCATTAATTCCTTGGTTTGCTCTGTTTACAAACATTGCTTTTGATTTCCCTATTAAACTGTCTTAATCTCAATCCACAAGTTTTTTCTCTTCTACCCTCCCAATTCTCTTGCCCATCTCACATGGGGAGAATGAGAGAGCAGCTTTATGGGGCTGAGTTGCTGGCTGGGTTGAACCACTACAGTAAATACATCAAAATGTTTGTTGAATCCAGGCCCTGATTGATTTGCTCAAGATCACATTGTGAATAAATACTCAGCAGGGAACCAGACAGAAAAATAATTTNTGAACTGGAGACAGTATGTGCTCTGAGTCAAAGTGTTTGTTGCAGAAAGGCAAATGAGGAAACTATGCAAAAAGAGGAAAGGAAATCAGAGCTATTTACTAGGCACAAATCAATCTCTCAGAAGGTCTGCTGGCCTTCCTGGGATGCGAAAATCAAGAACTTTCTTTCCTTCATATTATTGCTGCAAAATGGTTGGTGTTTCAACCTTTACAGGGCTGTTAGGTTCCATTCTGTGAATCTGCTGCCTGAGCTCTTAAATTCCAATAAATCAAGAAAAATTGACATTTTTAAAAATACCTCTTTTACCTATACTGAGATAATTACAGCCCAGGAGTATTAAAAGCATACACGAAGGCTTGTGAAGCCCCCGAAGTATGATTCATCTCACAAGAAACATCCCTCTTTCCTGTCTCATCCCAACTAATCATCACGTAACTCTCAGTTTCTCCGCCTCCCTATTATTCACCCCTCTTCCCTTCCCTGTAAAGGATATCTGTGAAACAGAAAGCTGATATGAATAAATGGAAAAATAGCTTAAAAATTCCCACTGTTCCATTGGTGGTGGAATAGTTTCTGGGCCTTGTAGAGTGAGAGAAAGAAAATCCCCAAATGCTCCTTGTTCTCAATCTCACAGTGCTGAAACAGTTTAGCGTGGATGTTAGTAAATACAGAAAATGGTTACAAATGAAAGCTTGAAAAAAGGTCATATAAAAAATTGATAAAACTAGCTAAAGTTTCATTTTGTGGAAGGATGAGTGCTTACTCTAATCGGAACCTCTGGGAATAAACTCTTTAAACTAATTTGGTCTGTAGAGCGGCTAAGTTTCTTCTAAAATTGAAGACTTCCTAGGAATTAAATGATATTTTGATTTCTCTTACCTGGTAGAAATCTACAGCCTTCATTTTTCAGTACAAGAAAAATTAAAATATGGTTGCTGGTCTTTAAAGACAGTCCCTCTATATGGTGGCACATGGTACAGTATAGCACATATGACAGAGAGCAAAATGAATTGCACTGATTTTTTTGACTACCAGTTCTACTTACAGAGTTAATTCACAGAAAAACATGATATAACTTTTGACTACTGCCTGGGAACATAACTGGCCAGCAGCATCAACAATCAGTTAACATTTATTTCTCCAAATTGTTTAATTGTTTGTGAAACAAACTATAACATTACCTTCCATAAAGTGCCGCTTGGGTTGTTACTTAATTCTGAAAGGACAAGAGGAGAATTTACTCCATGTAGGATGAAGATTTAAGGACAATCAGCCTTATCTTTGAGAAAGCAGTGAATCTCCTTGATATATATCCTGAGCTGGAAATCTACAGTTTTCTGTTATGGTGATTTGATACTTGCCTCTGAACTAGCTACCAGTGTCCATGGCTGGAGGAATGATGCTGCATTAGATAAACTGTTCATTGTATCCACATTTTCCTAAGAAAAATGAGCATAATCATCTGTTCAGATGGCTGAAATAACTTAAGACCTTAGTAATACTGTAATATTACAATATAGTTAATTAATTACATTCACTGTCTTTAATATCACATATAATAATTATGTCATATATAAAATTGTCACATTTCTGAATGTTAATCCAAGAAATAACTTTTATCTTCCATCTCTCATTCTTATCCTCACCCAGATGTTTGTGAAGAAGCCTTGGCAAAGTGTTTTTCTAGGCTGTTAATTAGACCACTGTGTAGAGAATATTATTCCTTCATTATAGTAAATTGATAGTATGTTCTTTTTTTAATGGAAACAGTAGAGTGACTTCAATGCACACTTTCTTCTCTCATTTGCTCTAGGAATAGTTTTCAAAACCCTCAGGAACTAGGAAGCAGTAACACTGATAATGTAATGACTTTGTTAGAGTTGGACCTGAATAATCAAAAAGCTATTAGTGATCTCAAGCTGAGACTTCGCCAGATCTGTTCAATAGCCACATATTGGATGATTAACTTTATATCACCAGTTTAGATGGACTGATTTTCAACCAGAACAGTAGTCTGGAGTAAGAGAATAACCGTGAGATATTGGCATTTAAACTAACTTCAATATCTAAAGGTGAAGTGTTGAGTGCAAGTGAGTCTCCCTTCACCAACAATGGAAAAGACAGTAAAAAAATTTCTATTGAAGAAAACATAGACACGGAAAGTTCTTCAGCACAGATTGATTCTCTTCACAGGTATATATATTTTTTTTTTAATAAACCCCCTTTATTATAATAATTATAAAATCTTTCCCAATGACATATGGGTCTTAGATTCATCCAACAGACAGGAATGTTCAGGAGATGATGGCTTTAGGAAAAAATGTCCAAAGAAGTTTCTAGAAATTTTCTTATAACCTCGGAATAGTTATATTAATAAGTTACTATTTAGAAAAGAGAATAGTATGACAAGATCAAGCATAATTACTAATATATAAATAGGCTTACCTTGACTAACCAGAAATAATACCTAAGTCCTTATTCAGGGAACATTTTGTATGCCTTACACATTCAAATATTAGGTCTCACTCCGCAGATGAAAACAAAAAACTAATACTGTATCAGTCTGTACAAACTGTCAAGCTCAGCGGTAGAGAGCCTGAAGGTTTTAGGAGAAAAGCAATGTTATGAACTGGTAAATTTCAAAACCATGTCTTCTGTGACTTGGCAAAATAAAACTCTCAGAACTCGATAAGGTTCTTAGAGCCAGGTATGTTTACTCCACATGCTGGGAGAGAGTCTACAGAATTCAAAAATCCCTCCCCAAATTATGAGATCCTTCCCACTTTATACCCCCGCTCCATGGTAGGCGTTCTGCGTTACATGATAATCCGCAATTGGTTCCCGGTCCAAGATCCCTTCCCATTTCCTTCCCTGACCCTCGCACCCCAAGGGTCGGCCCCCGCGCCAGGGCTGAAGGCAAGCATCTTTCTCTTCCCTTCCCCCAGCTATGACACAGTGTTGCATGGCAATCAGTCCCTCCGAGACCTTGGAATGTTTTGTTAATTGCTATCTTCCAGCTACATGTGTCGTCTACCCTGCATTCCTCTCTTCACCCTTATCTCTAACTTCTACAGGCACCTCACCCTGTTCTTCTACAATCCCTTTGCCTAAACCCCTCACAATATTTCTTAAATCCCAAAATGATCCCTGCCACCCCAACTCATCTGTGAGGCACGTTAGTTGTGTACAAAGATGGGGGGTTCAGGAATGAATTTATACAGGTCAGGGAGTCACATAGTCGTTCATATCTATTAGTTGCTTTTCAAAATTTCAGCCATAACTATTTCTTTTTCAGCAGAGTTGTATGCTATGTTCTGTTTACATACTGAAATCACTGATGGAAAAATATTGTTTATTTTGGGATGGAGTTAATACTGTAGTAGTATGATGAAATATGCATTTCCATCTGGTTTATCAGAATAATCCTCTTACATCGATAATGTATTCAGCAATATGCCTTATGATATCTTTAGCCATTAATTCCCCTGACATTAAGAGTTTGGAATTTACATATGAGGCAGCAAATTAGTGCATGATTGCATTTAGCAACTACAATTAGTTTTCAACATTTTTTTTTTATTTCTTTTGAATTTTCCAGGGGTTTTTTTTTCTTTCCTCAAAAAAAGTGAGAAACCAAGTTATTGAATCAAAAAAACATGACAAAATAATTGATGACAAAACATACTTTACTTCTTCTAATTTTGAGATCATCCCTGGAGAAGTCTGTAGGTTAAAGGCATGTCTGCATGTCTAAAACCAACATGTTTTCAGAAAGCTTAAAATGATGGGACTACAATACCAAGAAACAGTTCATCTCCCCGGTATGTCTCCTTTTACTGTTGAAAGAATTCATCAATAGCAGAATCTCTTTTCAATTGCTACCTTTATAAAACTTTGGTGCAGCCATGTGAAAGGACCTTCCCATCTTCCCTCTCCAAAACCCTGTTGTTAATGACCCTCTCACTCCAGGAGCCACCTTCCTTCCTAGGAGATGAAGCAATTGTTCATTTAACATTTTAATATTTATTTTAGAGTTGCTGTCATCAGCCAGGGTTTCAGTACTACAGTTCATTGTCTTTCTTTTCATTTCTTTGCTGCATTACAGTCAATCTCTATACATCTTTGAACTCACACCTTTGAACTTGCATGAACAGTTCTGGCATAATTTCCTCCTCATTCTCCATTTTCTTCAATTCTCCCATTGTCCTGACTTTTTTTTTCCTCTGTTGTTATTCTTGATCTCACATAATGTTAAACACCTTCCAATGAAATGTCTACCTCTTCCAGTGCAACACATCTCTTTGTGACCAAAATCTAGGACAGCAGTGAATTATAAAACTCTAATTTACTCTCGCTTCCACAGGCTCATGGAAAATTTCTCAGGTTTGATTCTGAAAAATTCCCACCTCAAACTCAAACTCGAAGGTCTTTTCCTCAGAAATAATTTGCGTTTGTAGTTCAGTTTCTGCATTCATAGAGATAAGAGTGTCATGTAGCAGGTATGTGATTTCTTGAAACCTATGTCTTCTTGCATTAATTTTAATCATTAGAGAGATTCTTAGCAAGTTCTCCAGTCTTGGGTCATGTCCTTAGCATGGTCCTCATGAAAATAAGAAAAAAGTGTATAATTTATATGTAGGTTTTTTGCTTCAATTTGTTTTTGTCATGATGTAAATTAAATATTTTGAGATTATAAGAACCCATCTGCTCCTCGCCAGAGAGAGACTGCAGTGAGACTGGCCCAGGAACAAGTTACAATTCCCCTTTTTAGTCTATTACTGAAGCACTGATAGAGTAATCAATAATATCAGAACATAACAGGCGTTGTTACTTAACCTGTGGTTCTCTGCAAGCTGCCTAGCTATGCATTGGGAAAAGACCTTAGCATTGTCAATAAAGAACAGCTATTAAAAAATACCTTGTTGACACAATTAGTGTTTTAAATAAAGGAAGATAAACCTTATCAGAACAAAATATTAATATACTCCCCTATCTCTGGAAGATAATTCTGCCTTAAACAGTTATTTTAGTGGCATTCCCAAGATTTCCACTTCAGTCTTCTATGGATTTATTTTAAGGTCATATGTGGTAGGTGACCAATTTTTACTGCTCTCTTGGATTGTGGCTTAAGAAAGGATTCACTGTGTTGCAGTAGAGTAGGTCAGACCTTCAGGGTCAAAGAAAATTGCTAATCTCATCTGAAAGTGGGGCACTACCAAGGAATAAAAGGTAGGTTTGTTAACATAGCTAAGACAACATATTAATCATGTAATATTCAAGATAAAGCAGGTTGCTTGTTTATTTATTACACACTGAACAAACAAAATGCATGAGCACATGAAGGGTCAGAAATTTTGCAGCCCTCCCTCTCAAATAATATCTCACAATATTTTATTTGTTTAGTTTACAAAAGCTACTCAATAATTAGCTGCAACTCCCCTGTAAAAACATCACTGAATGAAATCCTACATTCTGCTGTGACAGAAAAACAAACTCAAGTAGCTAAATATGATTATTAAGATACTAGACAGATAGATATTGTCTATTATTATTGTGCCAGTCATCTCAACAATAAACAGGCAAGTATATATTTTGCTTAAGCAGGTAAACTTTCATACCCATTTCTGCAGCATGGATTTTTGTTTATAAGGGCTAAATATTAGGTGTTACTTTTATATCTCTGAGAAGTTAAAAGTCTTTTTATGCCTCCCATTTGTCACTTCTACCCTTTCTTTATGTTTCTTTTTTTGCTATCAGTAAGAAATTAAATACTATGAACAAATATTTTTAATATAATATATTTCCTCAGATAGAACTCTTAGTAATATATATATAGATAGACATATATATGAAGCTATTCCTTTCTAAAATCAGATACAACTAAATTATCACTTTGTTTACAAGGGATATTGGGAAATTAGGTTGGATTTTGTTTTGTTCACTGCGCTTAGCATGTACACAACTTATCATATCCTTCATCCAGCCTGTCCTTACACTCTCAGCCTGAAGTAAAGCTTTGTAATTTTTTTCAGTGTTGCAATAATTGAGTCTCTCTTGAGGGATACAATAAGATTTTTTCATGCTTCCAATTATTTATAGCATCAATCAAGTCTCTTTAAATAGATCCTCTCCTCTAATTTGTGTGAAGCATTCAGGAAGACTACAGAAGAATTTGTGTTTTTCTGTTACTCCTGTGCAGATTTACAGGTTAAACTAAAGACTAACAACATTTTATTCTCCTTGTAAATAATATTCTATCAAAAAAATAAAAAGTTTCACATAAAAGAAACACTGCAAAGGTGTGTAGTATTACTTTCTTACCATGAAGCAATGCTATTGTCAACAATTAGCAACATAATTAGGAAAAAAGCTTGGCATAAAATAGTACTTGAGTTTTGGGTATAAGTTAGAAATCTTGATAAACAGAAGGTATGCTTGTGCATCTGAAATTCAAATTCACATCTTGAGTCACTAAAAGTAAAATTGTTTAAAAATTTGTCCACCCTCACCAATATTTTTTTCAGTGTAATGATATTCAGTATAGATTGTCTTCTCTTTTTTTTTCCACTTGAAAAAAGGGAAACAGTTCTTAAAATATATGCTTGTACTGTTTGACTCAGATTACAATGTTTTGATTATTTTACCTAAAAATTTAATAAATAATTCAATGAATCTGATGATCAGCAGCAGTGAATAGTAATGTTCCCATAAAAAAAATAAGAAAAACATAAGCAGGTTTTTGGCATATTTCTTCAGCCTCAGTAGTTTGTGAGTTTCTGTGGCAGAGTTTGCATTTAGATCATCATATTTAATAGTCACTGCTGGACCTATCTTCCATAAATTTTCTAATTCATCTGGAACCTATTTATGTTCCTAGTTTCCTCAATATCCTATTGCATAATTTAACTATGCAGCATCCAACAAATTACTTCCTTTCATTTGAAACCATCTTCTTATATTTTAATAGAAATCTAATTGAAATAGTGAATACGCATTCCTTAGTGACATTTCAATATCTTTCATTATATTAATGGTTTTTTTCCTACAACACCACTAAAAGAGAAATGCAGGGGATAGACAGAAACTCAGAGAACCTTCATCAGTGCCCTGAACCTTCCAGGCACTGCTGAGGAGGATCTGGTAGGTCTCAGATTTGAGATATGATACTGAAATTGGTGGGAATAGTGTAAAAACCTCATGAAACCAAATGTATTGGAAAATTGTGTGAAGAAAAATAGTCTGAAAGAAATGTTTCCAGATTTCTTTAATCTTGAAAATATTTGATAAATCAAAAGTCAATGCTGTTATTTATCAAAAACAAAGACTCTCACAGAAAAGCACCAGAACCTCATCAGCTGACTGGTGTGCTGAGTCAAAACAGCTGAGTCAAAACTTCTAAATTAATAATTTCTTTTAGACTTGTAGAAAGAAAGCTACAGCAGGATATTTTTGAAAAATAAATAAGTTTCTGCCTTACAGATATTTTTCATTCAACTCTTTTTGTCTAAGTCACTGGAACTTTTCCACAGTAATAAGTGAGGAAAAGAGGAGGAAAGAAGACATTCCTTCCATTCTAAAATAATTTTAAAAGGAAAATGACTTTTAAATTACTTCTGTGAAAGGCTGAAACACCTTTTATGCACACTTTAGTAATTGTCTAAAAATTAATTTTCATTGAAAGAGTAAAAGAAATCAGCATATCATAACAATCTAGACCCTGTCACAGACTTCCTAAATAAAACACTAAAATCTCTATATCATAGCTATCTAGCTAGATAAAAAGGAATATTGTGGATCTAGCATGAATTCATAAGAGTTTAACTGAATATTAAGGTTCAGGAGAAGGTGATAACTGTATTAAGAAATCATGAGGAAGTGCCTGGAACATCAACATAAGTTATGACTAATGAAATAAATCCAGATAAATCCAGGATGTTAAATAACTTGCAGTCAAATTGTTGAGAACAAATGCCTTTTGTTTTGATTTAAAAGTCTTAAAACTCCGTATAAATGTTACTTTATTCACATATGGTCTCTCTGATGTCTCACTGTGAAATTCTGAGAGACTTCGGGGCATTTATATAACTTGTTTCACTAGCACATAATATGTCTTGTGCTTTGATGACCAGTGTTATGTCTGACTTTTCTTTAGCAGGCTTGTTTCATGCAGTCAACACTAACTGCATAGAAGTTCTGTTCAGTGAATTAAATAAATGATTGTGTCTCGATGGATACCCTGATACATATCACAATGGTAGCAGTAATGTGTGGAGCAATGCTAGAGGCAGCTGACTTCTGACATCCTTTTTTTTATTTTATTCTCAGAATTAGAGCTAAGCCCCTGCTAAAATCTTCTGGTTGGTAAAGGAGCCAACTTGGAACTTTTCCCTGTCTGAACCATGTTGCTTACAGCACAAAACAGGGATTCTGAGCAACTGGTCTGCATTATAATTAAGTTTAAACAATAACCAGTCATGGCTTGATCACCAGGTAATTTTGTCCAGCTTGGAATATACGGTAAAATCAAAAACGTTCCAGCATTACTTCGATGTGAGGAACATATTTTGTTCATTTGGAAAATAAGAACCTCTGGTCCAAAAATAGCAGGTCAAATTCTCTGCTGGCCTAGCTTCATTAATTTCAGGGAACTATTACTAGAAGAAAAGTTAGGCAGAAGGGTTGAAATGAGAACTGAAATTAGATGTGAGACACCAGTAAAGTTTTTTATCTTCTTTTTTTTTTCCCCCGGCACTCTCCAGGGACCAGATGCTCAGCAGGTATAAATTACTATAGTGACACTAATTTTTAACTGAACTATGACAATTTGCACAGATTGAGGATGAAACCCTAGGTAGCAATATTCTTTTCCAGGAGTGAGTAGATGAACACTGCACAGTGCTGTCAGAAGAGGTCACATTTTGTTAACGTGAGATATAGAGAAGTTAGTAACACAATGCTCTCAGTTAATAATATCCTTAAAATAATTTGAAAATTAATTTCACCCTAGAGAAATGGAATAGTCTTTTGATTTCTCATAAATGATTTTCCTGTGTAAGATCAAAAGTCTGTCTAGCCCAGTATCCTGTCTCAAACTATAATGAAAAGCGAAGAAGTGGAGAAGAATTTGAAAGGGTAAACATGCAACAATCCTTCCCCAGAATGCTTCTACAAACTCAAATAATTTGTGGTCCAGTGAGAAGTTAGGCCAGACAAGAGGCACTGTAAGCCAATGGAGTCATAGTAGTTGTAAGTGAAAAACTCTTCATGTTCAGCATGATTTTATAATTAATTCTCTATAATTTTCTCATTGTAAAATCATATTTTACTTCATGTTTTCAGCAGAATTGCTTATTTTTCTATTGTGATTTTTTTCCAAATATATTTTGACAGAAAATAACATTTGGCATGAGTATGTTATTAGAAGTGTTTGATGCAAAATGATGTCACTGAAGTACTTAAAACAAAGTCAAAATTCAAACCCAGTTAGTATAATGCAAAATTGATACTAAAATCCTTTCTCCTTATTTCAATGTAATTACCATTTTATACCGCATACATTCTTTATCCATTGTAAATATCCAGTTGAAGAGTTAATATGCAGTGTATCTCAAGCTGTTTAATTTGAAAATCACTAAAACAGAAAAGAAAGAAAATAAAGGAAAAACATCTAAATATTCAGAATGCATGAAAGTGGCTAACTGGAGTAATTAACAGATGTAGAAGTCTTAATGTTTCCTCTGATAATACTGCCATCTGGTCTATGACTTGTAGTCTTGTTAAGGTGTAATTTTACAAAGTTTTCAGCTTTGTAAATATGTCATGCCCCTTATAAGTTCTACTTTTGTGATTTAAAAGGGAGCAGTGTCCCATGGCCAACAGGATGACTAGCATCTCTCCACATTAATGAAAATCAGATATACATAAGATTTTAAAATCTGATAAATCCAGTAACAAAGGCAACATAATACTTAAACAATAGGTAGAAAGCAGTGGGCAAAATGAACCAGTGAGGGTTATTTCTTCGGGTCTTTTGAAGGGGCTATATTTTTTTTTTTTTAACTTTACATGGCAAGCTAACTTGCAACATTCACAGTAAATTTATGAAAGAGAAAAAATATTGTCTTTAAAAAGGAAAAGAAAATCAATGTTTTGTACATGGCTTTGTACAAACTACATGGCTTTGAAACAAAACTTGAAGACAGCTGTTATTCACAGCTAAGGAGTATATCAATATGAAGGGGAGATAGTGAGAAGTGTGAGAACTAGTTGTCTTGAATTAATTGTATCAAATTTAATAATTTAACATTATACCATTAACATTAGTTATTTTCTTTCCTTTGAAAATTAATACAATAAATATTCATTTGATACAGGCTACTATTCCATCCAAATTTCTTACTGATTTATTCATAAAAATCTCAATGAAACTGGAGAAAGAAATACAGACCCTCTTGTGCTGATAATAAATGAGAGACTAGAAAAGATTGATTGCTGTGTTAATATCTCTCTGAGTTAGCATCAGCAGGGCTGGGCAACATTTTCAAAGAATACATTAAAAAAAAATTACTTCCATTAAGGAATGCACAGTTTGCTTAAAAATATAATAAATGGTTGCAAGTGAACATAAAGAAAAAAAATATTATATTCGATGTTGCCTAACATTTGGTTGTGCTCATGAGATACTATCCTGCGTGTTCTGATGTGCTGTTTGAAAAGTACTTTAAGATCTTGCTGTAGTGTTTCCATACAATTATAGACCGAGTGCTTGGAATTCATTATATAGGCAGCATTATATCTGTAATGCTGTTGTGGGTTAGGAAATAA
>VYZS01102604.1:20356-46284 GCA_013400695.1 Neodrepanis coruscans
GCTGTACATAGCTGAGTTTAATCTTTCCTCCTCCCTCTTCTGTATAAATCAAGCTCTCATTTCCTATAGTGCTTTCTATTTTCTTTATAAAAGATTAGATTTTTTTATTGTTAAGAAGCCTGAAATTCAAGTCCTATCTCTTTTGTTAGCATATTTATGAAATACAGTTGATTTTGATATTAACATTAAAATCTAAAAAACACCTAAACATACACCCCATGCTTGTCTTCCCCACCCCCAAACCTACAGCAGCAGCAGCAGCAGCAGCAGCAGCAGCAGCAGCAGTAAAAAGGAAGAACATAGCACTCTTAGGTAGGTATTTTATTTACAACCGTGTTTAAATTGTATTTTTTTCTAAGGTTTTTCCATGCCCACATAAGTAATTCTCAGGCTACATCCTTCTCCCATTGCGGGAATGGTTTCCACAGAAAAACACATAGCAGCAAGTGAAATTTCACCTTTTGTTCCATGTTCTCTTCAGTCCCATGACACGTGAGAATTTGTTCCTAACCAAACTTGAAAATGTCTCTGACTTAAAAGTGAAAAAAAACCAACAGTGAAAAACATTTATTTGTTTTGGTTTGTTTACTTAAAAGAAAAAAAAAACAAACAAAAACCCCAAAAGATTAGTAGCAACAGAGCGTAATGTTATAATTAAAATGTCTATAAAGCCTACAAAAAGAAAAAAAATCAGTATTTGTTTTACATATATAACTTTCAATACTGACCTTTAAAAACAGAAGTAACTATGTTGTTTTTCTTTGGATGTTTTGCTGTTAAAGGTACAGACAGACATTTCAAATCTCTTCTGGAGTGCAAGACACTGATTTTGCAAACATGGCAGATGAGTTTAAATCATGCCAAAGGTAAATTTTTAATTAAATGAACATTGGTGTCACAAAAAGAGGGTGGCTTTGCCTGATCCTTTGGAAGGTGAGGTTCTCTCGATCCTTAGTAATTTCTTTGACTGTGAGAGCCTCTGAGAAATTTAAACTCCTTAATACCTGACCAATTTGTCAGCATCCCATATTGGGGGCAGGACCTCTCTAACAGTTATGAAATAACAGCTTTTATTAAGACAAGTGGTAACAAATTAGGGTTTGTGGTAGTCTGTGATAGAGTCTGTCTGCAAAGACATATTTAACCAGCTTAAAACAAAGCACAAATTCTAAAGCGGAACAGTCTATTAAGACTATTAGCAAGCAAAAGCAAGTTCGAGTTTCTAAAGCAAGCCATTAGCACATAATAGATTACTGCTTACCCATACAAGGGTCCCTATATGAGGTGAAGAAGGGAGGTTCAGCTCGTTTGCTGCCCCACCAGTGTGGTGGAGAACTTCACCCAATTTCTCTTCATTTTCGACCTCTTTATGTTTTTCTTTAGGTTTAGGCAGAGTTTTGAATTACTTTAGTTAGGGATGCTATATTTGGGTGATATGAGGGGTGTCTGTTTTTTCTTGATGAATAGCTGGCATAAGTCAAAGGGGTCACCACATTTCCGTCCTGTACCCGGTTTACTGAAGTTTGGATGTGGTACTTTCATATCACCTCATTCTTCACTATACAGGTGCTTATCAGTGCTAAGAGAACCCTTGTGGGACAGCATGACCTTTATGTGGCAGCTGGAGTCTCTTTTTTCCATCAGGAAATGGCAGCAGGTCCTTCATCTGTAAATCCTCTTCTATTTTAACTTATGACTTTATCTCTAGTCCACAATTGGTAATTTCTGATCATGTCAAATGGTCACTACAGCACAAGTTCAGAAACCTAGATGTGAATGAAATGCTTCTCTTCTTTTCGAAGTTATACCACGGTCATACCAAATAAACTCTGGATGAGTATTTCCATCAATGTAAGTGAATTAGTCACGAAGCCATTTGATTGCCCTAGGAATCTTTCGGATATAAGGATTTTGTGGAACTAGGATTTTGGTATATCCAAGCAATCCTGCTGTAGGAGATTGAGTGAAACTTGTGCAAGAGATAGGGAGAAGATAGGCTGGTTTAAGTATTTTTCTTTTTGTTCAAGAAGACTTTGAAAGATGGGAGACTTACACTTGGACTCCAGCCTTGCAGAGCAGTTAAAACCTTGAAAAGATAACTTTTTCACAGACAACCTTGGAGCTCCTGTGAGAGGGGGGCAACCAAGCTATTGAGAAAGCTCAGAAAAAGTTTTGCATTCTTTCATGCCTGATGTACATGCCATTAAGTTGGCATTTTCACCTTTGAAAAATAAATTTTTCTAAGTCATCCCAGTGCCTGGTGTTTTGGGGGTACCTGCGTTGTTTTCCTTTGCACCTGTGTTTATTTGTTTTTTCTTTGTCTGATTCGTTGGTTGGTCTTATAGCATTAGATGTCATTTTTGTTCATCACAATTCACAAGAACGGCCTCAGCCTACATAATATATATATATATATATATAAAGTAAGCTGTAGCTTGGAATCAGTCATTTTGTGCAGCTAATCAAGACCCTCAGAGGAAGGAAAGGATAAGCTTGATTAAGATTGCAGATTGAAATTGAGGCATTTTATCTTCATTTCCTCCCTCTGTCACTTCTGGTATTTCTGTCATAACCTTCTGCAAAACTTTTGAGTGTACAATCTATTGCTCAGTCCTCTGTCCTTTAAAAGAACTGATACTACTCACTGTAGTTAGATTGCAACTCTTCCGAGAAATAATTGCTTCTTTCTTCTTCTGTATTTAGACTAACGCAATGGGTGGTTGTTTTGGTTTGTTTTGGTTTTGCTGTTGTTTGGGAGCTTTTTTTTGTCATACTATAGAGTTGTATTCCACACTTGCACTTGTATCATTGAGTAAATCTTGACTCAGCAATCTCTGATAGTTCATAGTTTATTTGTGTTTCGAGTAACTGAACTAAAATCTGCACTTGATTTCTCCCCACAGCTGGAGATTATTGCTGTTCTCCCTGTTGTAAGAAGGCTGACATAGATCCAAAGCTATCCTATGGGAAAAATTGTACCAGAAGAGGAAAAAAAAAATCATAATTCCCTCAATTAAACAAACCTTAGGGCATTTCAATAACCTTATCCCCATGTCTGAGGACGGACAAGGCACTTCCATACTCAATTTGCTACCAGAGCCATGAAGGGATGCCATGGGAGTGAGAATAATTAGAGAAATATAAGCTATTAGAATCAGTATTTGAGAGAAGGCAATTTAATTTTGCAGCCATCCCTCTGTTGGAGGTAACTGTTGCTGTGGGGAGCCCAGCTGCAGGAAAGAGGTTTTAAACACGATTGTGACATACCCACTAAACTGAGTTTTTTAGTTTGTACTGACTGTGGTACAGTGAATGTGGCAGCTTGCATAACATCACAGCTTACTCCTGGCAGATATTAAATAAACTGTGACTTCTGCCAGAACTTGTGCCTGTGGAATTCAATTTAGACCTCATCATGAGTGTGAGCAAGTGATTTGGCTTACTCTTCCTGTGGAGGCTAACTAGTTACATAGTAGTTCCTGGATACTTCCAATGGGATCAATCAGGATATGTTAATTGCACCAAGATAATTTTAAAGTGGTGTAATGAGAAATTTGTTAACTTGGGAGAAATGCTATATTTTTAACAGTAAGGGGTATTGTTATTATTATTCTTTTGAACAGGTGGTCTAGCAGCATGGAAGAAATCATGCAGCTGACAACAAGAGAAAAGAGAAGGTGGGAGAGAAATGAAGCAGCAGGAAGTTCAGAGTTTATTTGGATAATTTGAAAAACTTAGTGGATGGCTCATCTGCACCAAGAAATACAGTATAGTAAAAATGAAGAAATTGCTGCAGTTGTAAGAACTGTCCATTTGGGAGAAAAAGAGAAAAATAAATTGGTGAAGACACTCTGGAACTTCTAGCGTAGCTCTTGTTAATTCTGATCCTGTTTTAAAACTGAGAACTCACAAAAGAAGAGAAAATTAGTAATTTGGTCATCTGATTCTGATGTTGATTGTTATGAGTAATAAGCTACTAAGAGAAAGGCAACCAAGGAAATACCTTAAGAAAAACTCTCTCCAAAACATTTTATTATTAGCCATTTTGTCAGCAGGCTCACTATTGCAAATCCAGTGTTGAAATGATTATCTCTCTCTGTATGTGATAGATACATTGACCTTCAGTACCTGTTCCAGGTTCATGGATTCCACTTTGGAAACAATGCATCAGCAGTTAGCCGATACAAAACAGGCTAATGCGGTGTCAAGTACCTGCAGACACTTTCTTAGGAGAAAGTTATTCACCTGGAAGCCTGGAGTTGGAGAGGGGAAACTATTAGTTCTGAGACATGAAAAGAGTTGAATTTCTGTTGCTGTTCAGAGCCCTGCTTCATGCCACAGTTGTGGACATGGGCTACTGCTCTATGATACAATTTTCTGATTGTTCAGCCACAGAACAAGAAATAAAGCAAAAAAAAAAAAAAAAGTGACATGGCAACAGACAGTTGAATGTACGGTTCACATAATAAAATAAATAGGACAAAATTTAGAATAAATTTGGTAAATTCAGAAAGTAAAGTAAATTCAATAACAGGAAGAATTATTACTCTCTTACCTAATCTATTATTTCTTTTCATATTATCAAAATAAAGGGTAACTGTACAGTAGCTACTATCAACAGAAATAATAATTTTACATAATCCTTAAATCCATGTTAGATTATGAGACTTGTTATGAATGCAGGATACATAGATACAACTTAAAAAGTGTTTTATTTACATTTTTATCATTGTTTATAGTCTAGGTTGGCTGTTTTACTCGCAGGAATGCAGCACAATATGATGCAGAGATGTGACAGTGTGCAAACTGACTGGAAAGAATAAAGGTGTTTTTTCTTCACATACTCTATCTGCCTTTAAATGGACAAGTGCATAGTCAAGGAGGAGATACAGGGTGGGCTGGGACACAGCAAGTGACAAATATGTCCTGCAATATGAATGCAATATGAATGGCAGAGCCTGTCATTAATCACTGGAAATAGGGAGGCACATTTCTAAGAGAGAATTTTTATTTGTCATGTTTAATCAACTTTTAGAACATTTATCTTAGCAGGAGGTAGTCACAATTGACTAATAAGTCTCATTTATAAAAATGTACAGTGAAATGGTTACAGACAAGAGTATAGAACTCCCCTGTAAAGCATCAGTTAATAATAAAAAATTATGAGAAGAGATTGTTAGGGCAACCTTCAAAATATCCAGTGGTTAGATGGGGTCATGCACAAAGAGAAAACAGATCAAAACTGATGAATAAATCGTTTGCTTCATCTGTGCTGTTGTCTTTATTAATCTTAATATATGTTTGGGATGTTTACTGTAACAAAATATATTTTTCACTTTGTGGAGACCTATGAAATCTATTCCTCCTCTCATAATTTTGCAATTTATTCTGAAGAACTACCAATTTAAAGATAAGTCACATTCAGTCCATATCAGAATGGAGTTTCTGTTTTCTGTTCTGTGATATTTTTTCAGGCATTTAGAATTATCTTAGTTATTGTTCCTCTAGGGACCCAAGTTCTACCTCTATGATAAATCTTAACATTGACCTCATTCAGGTGAGTGATTCATCTCCTCCTTCAGCATTGTGCGGCAACACCTTACCAGCTGGGGAATACTGCTTCCTCTATATTTTATTAGAGAAAACTTAATTATATTAAACATTGTGTCAGAATCTTAAGCATTAAATAAAATTAAAATTATGAATAATAAAGAAAAATTAGCTGTGACAATGGTTCTGTCTCACTGTCAGCCTATAAAATATTACTAAGAGGTTAATATATAAAATTCTTATGTAAGGCAGTTGATATTTAAACCCCCCCCCCCAACTTTATAATTGTACACAACAATAATAATTTCTTTTTTTTTAATCGCAGATGTAATGAAGAAATAGTCAAGTAACCCACCTAGTGGATGAAGGAAAGTCTGTGAATGTTGTCTACCTGGACTTCAATAAGCCTTTAATACTGTCTACCACACCATTCTCCTGGAAAAGCTGGCAGCCCATGCCCTATAGAGATGCACTCTTTGGTCAAAAAAACTGTCTGGATGGTCAGGCCCAGAGAGTGCTGGTGAACGGTGCTACATCCAGTTAGCAGCCAGCCACAAGTGATGTTCCCCGAGGCTCAGTTTTCAGGCCAATCCTGTTTAAAATCTTTATCAATGATCTGGACAAGGGAATTGAGCACATCAGTTTGCAGACGAGACCAAGCTGGGTGGAAGTGTAGATCTGCTGGAAGGTATGAAGGCTCTGCAGAGGGATCTGGACATGTCAGATTGGTTGGCCAAGGCCAACGGTACGAAATTCAATAAGGTGAAGTGCTGAATCCTGCACTTTGATCACAATAACCCCTTGAAGCACTACAGGCTGGGGAAAGAATGGCTGGAAATCTCGTTGTTGCTAAATGACTGTGGGGTGCTAGTTGACAGTGGCTGAATATGAGACAGCTCTGTTTCCAGGTGGTCAAGACCAATGGTATCCTGACCTGTGTCAGGAATAGTGTGGTCAGCAGTACCAGGGAAGTGATTGTTCCACCTATATTTGGTACTGGTGAGGTCACATGTCTAGTACTGTGTCCAGTTCTAGGCCTCTCAAAGAAGGATGACAAAGATGATAAAGGGTCTAGAGAGTAAGTCCTGTGAGAGCAGCTGAGGGAGCTGGAGTTGTTTAGCCTGGAGAAAAGGCTTAGAGAAAACTTCATTGCTCTTTGCAACTACCTACAAGGATGTTATGGTAAGGTGGGAGTTGGCCTCTTCTTCCAGGAATCTAGTGGCAGGACAATAGGAAATGGCCTCAAGTTACACATAGGGGACATTCAAGTTGGCAATCTGGAGGAATTTCTTACTGAAATGGTGGTTGTGCATTTGAATGGGCTGCCCAGGGAGGTGGTGGAGTTACCATTCCTGGATTTGTTCAAAGAAAGACTGGACATGACAAAGTGCTATGGTCTAGTTGACAAGTTAGTGATTGGTCAAAGGTCGGACTCAATGATCCTAAAGATCTTTTCCTATCTAAATGATTCCATGATTCTATTCTATGAGTTTTTGCTCCTTGGTAGGTATTAGTCTGATGAAATGTAGAATGGTACATTACAACAAAGAAATCCCTTTCTAGAAGAGCATAGCAGAGAATGACTTTATCAACTGTGTGGAAATTGTGTCCTGGAGTGTGGAGTCAGGCAGACATCCCCAGGAAGACTCTAGTCTGTCTAGGAGATCTTGTGAGGGTCAAGGACTAGAAAAATGTGCAAAGAAGCTCTCTGAGTCACTGAAATTTACTTTTTTGCCTTTTTAGTGTAGCTACCTAAGTGGGTACACAACATCGGTTACAAGAATAGTTATTGCTGATTCCTGTTTTCCAGAAAGGTCTGTTCATTATCACAGTTTCTTTGTTCTGAACCAATCCAGATTTCTTGGTCCTGACAGCTACTCACCATGACAGAGGTTCTGGGCGATCTTATCAGAGATGTCTTGGGACTCCAGCTAAGGATATATCCTTCTTTGTCAGTACATTTACCAGTGAGAAATTTAATTTGTTGTAATTTTTAACAAATGTGAAAATAGTAGTGACCCTGAGACCTCAGAAATACATTTGTGTTCTCAGTCTTATGACATTTGTTTTCCTAGACTTCTTGTAGTAAGCTGCAAAACGCCTCTATGTGTAGAAAACAAGAGCAAATGAAGAGCACATTTCTGGGTTAAAAAAAATCCTAATATTTATTTTATTTTGTTTAGTATAGAAGGATTTAAAACATGCAGTAGATTTTTAGTCTGAATTACAAAAATACTTGATATATTTTTCAGTTTGGCATAAAATTAATTCTATTTTCTTACATGCCTTTTTCAGAAACTGAAAATCAGAGAGATGTTGAGTGAGTGTCCAAGGGCATTGAAATAACTGTACAAGCTCTTATTTTCTAGGAATTGGTTCATCATCCTCTTATTGTTCTCCCTTCCTCCCCCAGTCCCATGTGTAACACAATATTTTTGGCATTCAGAAAAGCGTGGAAAACAATACATAAGTTTTTAGGTTTTATAAAAATGTTTTAGATTAGTATTCATTGAAATGTATATTAGTATACTTATCAGATGTATCACAGGAGCCAATAAATTGCCATAGCAGTGTACCAGCATTTTCTAAAATGTAAAACTAGATGGTGAATTAGAAATAATTAAAAAAAACCCAACAAAAAAATAACAATTTTTTGAGCATTTTGATGAGTACACATTTGCATTTGTAATTCCAGTCCATTTGGGGCTCTACTTGCTTTACCTTTTATCTTGCAGTGAAATCCCTTTTCACTCTTATTGTAGTCCAGCTAACTAGCTGCGAAATACTCTGAAAAGCAAGGTTGGGGGAAGCTGCCTTTAGTGCTGAGGAATCTATCTGTGTGCAGTTATGAAGAAATTACTGTGAGACATCAGCGAAAGCAAGATGGTTAACACAGAGATTTGTCCAGTGACAGTGCAACAGATTACAATCTATTTCTTCATAATTTTGTGTGGTTTTGGTCTTACTTTCTTTGAAATGGGGTATTATGTGAGGGGATCTTTATGAAGAAAATATACTTATCTCCTTAAAACTAAGTGAAATACTGGACTGGGAAAATGTGTAGAAAGGAAGTGGTGGCATCTTTATTTCAGTGCACATTAGAAAAACCCTTCAGTGTAAAGAAAGAATAAAATTTTAACTATATATTCATGTATGTATGTATGTATGTATGTATGTATCTATCTATCTATCTATCTATCTATCTATCTCCTTCATGTTTTCTTGTGATGGGATTTTGTTTTCATAAAGAGAAGGGATTTGAGCAAGGAGAAGAAAGTCAGTAACAGGAATTAATCACAATTATTCCTGCTGTATGCAGTGTCTTTTGCCTTTCTAATCCACACTGACTTGTACAATGCATCTGCTCCCTACCTTCACTGCCAGTGCCTGCAAAGCAAGGCAGGAAGTGCCAGTGCTCTGACACTGTTGAGAGTTTGGGTTCCAAAGGACACAGTTCTGGGCAAACATCATTACTGCCTAATGCTTCAGGCATCTGAGGAATAAAAATAAGGTGGGTAAACGGAGTTTTCTCTGGTACTTAAAAGACAGAGTCTAAGGCTTTCTTCAGCTCTTCATGGACACATGCGAGCTTGAATTTAAGCCAACCAATAGACATAAATATCCCTGAAAATGACAAGGAATGAATGTCAATTAACATGACAAAATCACATTGGGAATGCTTTTTGCTATATCAGGTACATTTTCTTTCTTCTTTCCTGCTGAGAACAAGACTTACTGCAGCCATGAGCATTTTATCTTTGTCTCCAGAATGTCCTGATCAATATCTCTTTGTTGGTACCTATGTAGCAATCAGTATAATTCCTAATATAGAAAGGTAAAAAAACCCTACAGGACCAAATTTTCTACAATGTAAAAGTAAAAAGTATTGATTGAAGATATTTGGATTTTTGCCCCAAATTGTGGCTACAAAGTATCAAATTACCACTTCTCTTGTGCTTTTCTCATCCCTGCTACAGCTTTCTACATGCGTCCAAACATCCATAAATAGAAAAGGCAATAGAGGATAAAAGCTTTCCAGACAGAACAATAGGAAAATGAAAAAGGTCAGTCCTTTTCTGGTCTACATTATTTAGCAATTAAGTTGTAAGCTCCCTTCTCTTTTATTTTTAGAGAGAGTTAAATATTTCAGCAGGCCTTGAATTTCTGAAAAGAAACTATCAACTAACCAACAACAACCACCAAAGCCCCCCAAACCCCTAAAACCAACCCACTACAGAACTAAAAGGAAAACAATTTAATTGCCAGATAGCAATAATTAATAGGTCAAAACCCCTCTCTTCACTTTGTCCTGACATTTACAGGCCTCAGATATTGGGGAATGGTATTGATGTTTTCAGATTTTTAATTTTTGAAATGGGGAGTATTAGGGAGACCACGTAGGAACAAATTAGTAACAAAGGCTTCAAACCTGTTTCTATGGATTTATTTGGAAAAAAACTCACCAAACTCCAAGTTCACAAATGTCTGCTTTATAATTCCTGTAACTTTTATTATATAACTAGCAGTATTAGGATGATACATGAATTGCTAAGCATAAACTGAAATGACTCAAGTGCTGTAATGCTCCATTCACACGGGCTTCTAAAGAAATACAGCACTGAGCTGTGTGTCTTTTGTTAAATAGCGTGGCACAATTAACTAGATTGCAAGGTAAAATGAAACACACTATGGCACACTACAGCAATAAAGATCTTTTAATTCTTAAAGGTTTTTCAGCTGACTATTTTTATTAATATATGTTTCATATATTTTCATCTGCATGCAAGACTTTGCAGCATAAAAGGATGTTAGGATAATGACCTGTATATACCAATACTGGACAATGCCCTTAGAGATTCCTACAACCAAAAATTTCCAAAGAAAACAAGAAAATTTTGGTTTCTAAATCACTTAATCACGTTGTCTGTTTTTTTCAGTGCATGAACAATTTAATCGAATTTAGGCTTTAAAATTGTCTTTCACTTGTTTTGTTCCTGTCTTTACAATTTTGCAAATAGTGTATGCATACGCATATCTGAGTACTTTGTATTTCTTACTGTTTATTAAGATTAGATCTTACTAGTTTCCTAAGAAATTACCATTGTCAGGCCCACCATACAAATGAATATTGCATGAAAACTTTTTGGTAGATACTTTACTGGCATTTGGTATGGTCTTCCATTATATTCTGTAGGGGGTTTTTGTCAGTCATTTAGTAGATCGAGTATCTAAAATGCCCTTTCATTCAATAGCACATTTCTATAAAGGTACTTAGACAACTTTGGCTGTGAACCATTTTACCTGCACTTTGCACAAATGTTCTCTCTGAATTCTTTAGTCTGTGGATCAGAAACTTGGATTATAAAATTTCATTAGTAGCACAGAAAATTAATTCATCTAACTAGTAAATTCAGTAGAAGTCAATTACATAATTATTCTTAAATCTGTGCTTGAGTGCTGTCCTGATTCCACAATTTAAAGCTTCCCTTATTTTTCAAGTTTTAAGCCCATTTTCTGGGTTAAGAGTTGAATGGAAATATGTCATAGGTAGCCCTATATGTAAAAACTGGAAATCCCATGCATAAAGTATTGTGGATCAATCTTAACTCTAAGTAAAAGAAAAATCTTTTAAAAGTGTGGTGGTTTTACCACGAATTTAGCGATTTTGGACAAGAGATTCCGAGAGAAGTCACAAACACACCCCAAAATGAAGAAAACACACAAATATCAGTTTATTTCACGCACACACAAAACCCAACAAATAAAGTGCAAACAGACAAACAAATTAAGTTTCCCAGGGCCCGTTTTGGGATGAGGCCGCTCTGGAGATAGTGCTTGTCTCTCTCTGAGCCCCCCGGAGAGACGCTGGGGTAATTATAAGAAGCACGTGGCCGGTCTGAGGACCCCCATAGCAGCACGAACTTCTGCCCGGCTTTGACTGAAGGAAAACTCAAGAAAATTAGAAACCGCGCACAACCCACTCCCTCCCCTTCTCGTTAGCCCAAGGAGGGATTTAGTGCTGATGCAAGAAGAGATGTGGTCTTCTGACCCCAGGGAATAGCTGCAGATAACCACCAGATCACCTGCCTCCCGGGGGAAAGGAAAACCACAAAAGAAAAAAGAAAAAAATCGAAAGCGAAGAAACAACCCTCCTCCCCGGGGAAAGAGAATCCGCCTCCCAGAAATTCACAAGGAAGAGTGCAATTCCGAGAGAAAGGAAATCCACCCCACCCCTCCAAAAAGAGAAAGAAAAAAGGAAAGAAAAAGAAACCTGTTCACGAGAAAACGTGATTAAAAAGGAGAACGGCTCCTCCCGTAGGCACTGCCTACCAGACCGCAGCAGCAGAAAATGCTCACCTGACCTCCACGCGGCCGTTGGTCCCGGCGACGACGAGAAGCGATGTTGCCACTGCAGCATCCACAACCAAAGAGGCCAAAATGGCGGCGGTGCAGCCCTTTTATAGGGGGGATCCCGGTCTGCCCATGTGTGGGCGGGCCCTAGGGCTGGCCCTCGTCTCATTGGTCAGCACCCCCGGGGGCCCGCCCCGTGTCTGCAGTGGCTCACGGAAGCAGTACGCAGGCCGGGACTTTACATCCAGTGATGGCGGCGCCCTCAGCACCATGCGCCCCGGTCCCGGTGCCCCACGGCCGCGGCGTCCCGGGCGCCGGAGCACCACGCAGCCCCGCCTGGGTGTCGCGCAGCCGCGGCGCCATTCAGTTGCAGCCCCGGTGCTGCGCAGCTACGGTGGCATGTGGCCGCTGCCCCAGTGCTGCATGGACCCCGTGCCATGCGGTCTTGGCTCTGCAGGGCGGCTCCCACACCGTTGGCCTGGAAGTGCATACCCGGAAACTGGCAGCGCCCACGGCCCCGGTCCTGGTCCGGTTTTGCAGCGCCATGTGGCTGCGGGGCAGCCCCAGCCCCGGAGCGGCCCCCGTGCACCCCCGCGGATGCGGGTGGCCCCATTCCCGGTGCAGCCCTGTGAGTGCGGAACAGCCCCGCGGTGGCCCCGTTCCCAACGCGGTCCCCGCGCGCCCGCACCCAGCGGGGAATGAGGGGAAACGTTTTTTATTTCCTAACCCACAACATGAAGTTATCAATCTCATTTTTTCAAAACTAAATGCACAATAAAGAGATTACAAGCTAATAACCAGTAATACCTTCAACAGTGCAAAAAATTTACAGCATGACGCAGTGAGTAGCATTGTTAAATTATTCTCTTTTTATTAATACCTATTTTATAAATTATAGGTACTAAGTTTTGCAAGTAAATGTATGGTTTAGCTATTTTTTAATTGTATCATTTGGTAAAAAAATTGTAGCATAGAACTGATGACTGAGTTGCTGATCATCAAATTATTATAATGCAATCTATTTTTAAAAGTAAATTTAATGCATTCTTGTGTGTTGTTTGCTTATGTTGCCCCTTCTATTCTCAGAGAGAATGTGTATTTATAATGATATTTTGTCAGTTGATTCAAGGTTAAAGGCAATGTTGATTACCATAGAATGCTGGATTTTCCAAATAGAATGTATATTATGCATATTGCTCTCTTTAAATATCTTCCCAAAGTAATTGGTGATAAACAGTGATAGGCATTACTATTTGTGACTGTTGTGGGGTGAAAGTGAAAGTAAAACTGTTTTTTTTTCCTGACGCGCGGGAGCCCGTCGGCCGTGTTCACGGGAGCAGCAGCAGCGACGGCTGGGCGGCCCCCATGAAGGAGCGGGAGCTGCGCTGGGATGGGCTGTGCAGCTGCACCGCCACCACCCGCACCGCCACCCTGGACACCCTCGGCCAAGCCGTGCTGCGCCGCGCCCGCACCACCGCCACCACCGCCACCCCGCCACCCCCGCCGGAGATGGAGGAGGCGGCGGCGGGGGAGCAGTAGCAGCAGCACCAGCGGCGGCACAGCACAGCACAGTGCAGCTCAGCTCGGCATGGCCGTGCCNGTCGTCGCGTCGAGACCGACGTCTGCGTGGGGGACGGATTCAGCGATTCCGCAGTGGCAGCCTGGTGTGGTATTTCCCTGGGGGTGGACTCTTGCGGGGCCGCGTAGTTTTTCCTTGTGGTTTTTTTTTTTCTGGGCGGGTGAATTAGCAATTTCTCCACTGCCATAGCCCGGGTTTAAAGACCATGTCTATCCATCAGTACTGAAATCCCTTCCCAGGGGCTGAAGGGAGGCGGGGGGCTCGCGGTTTCTATCTGTCTGAGTGTTTTTCTTCTGAAAGCCAAGCAGAGGCTCGTGCTGCAGTGGGTCCTCAGATCGGTCGCGGGCCAAGAGAGAGACCAGCACTATTCCAGAGCTTTCCCAACATGCGCCCTGGGAAAGCTTAATTCGTCTGGTTTTTTTGTTTGTGCACTTTATTGTCGGTTTTCTGTGTGTGTGAAATAAACTGTGATATTTGTGTGTTTTTTTCTTTTTGTGTGTGTGTGTGGCTTCTCTCGGACATCTCTTGTCAGAATCGCTATTTTAGTTGTAAAACCACGACAGTGACAAATCAGTATGTTTCTGTCTCCTAATTGTTACTTATTTTTTTTGTGAAATACCAGATGTTCCTGAAAATATTTTGGAATTAGTCAGTAATCTGAGAAAGCTTCATTGTTAAAATTTTTAAATAAATTTTCAATACAAAACACAGAGAATTAATAAAGTTCTCCCACAACTGTTAGTAGGAACTTTACATGGAATTTTCTACTCCCATTTGAAAACTTTCCATTTTGTTCTGAGTTCCTTGAATATTAAAATATCTGAAGTGAATCAAATAACATGTAAGATAAGCATGACAGAAAGTTTGAAGAGCATGAAGTATATAAACAATATTGACATCAGACCATAGCACTTTACAAGAAATAGGCAATGTCTATCCTCATAAATCTGAATATATTTTGTCTCCTTAATATCTATTTTTTTTTCTAGAGCAAGAGGAAAGGTATGTTTTTTATAAAGTGACATCAAATAGAATTTTATAATACATACCATAAAAACTACCTTTTGTTACACTTCGTGTTATGCCCTTTTATGCAGCTTTGCCTATTTCCTTTATAACCCACCGGCCACACTTTTTCTAAAACCTATTGAAGTAAAACACAGAACATTAGCTAAAGAAATTAAATTATATTAAAAAAATGCTATCAGATGGAAGACTCTTGTTTTTAATTTACTTTTTGTTGACACAGGTTTCTATTTGCTATCACTTTTCCTTATCAGGCTGACAAAATAGAATTTGTGCAGTCGACATATAGAAAACTCACTAAATGGCTATCTGTCATAGTCAGAAAAGGTGCTATCTGTCATCAGTGGAGACTTTATTTACTTTTAAAAATGTTTACCCATACACAGAACATCAGCCACAGTGTCCTTGTCTTTTGCTTTGAACAGTGTGGTTATTAAAAGTGAGGGAACTACCTGCTCACAGATATTCTTTTAAATATCCAATCTGTATACTGTAATAAATTTCAAAAGGGGAAACAGTCCTAGGAAATTTGAAGACCTATTTATTCTACAAGACAATAAGGTAATTATCTAATTTTAAGTATTTTTGTAACATTGTTCAACTTGTATTATTCCCAAAGTAAAGTGGGATCATGTGTTTCAGCAACTTTACCCGCTGTGGTTAAATATTTTAAACTCAGTATCCCAAATCCTTCTGACATGTTACATGTAGAGCTTCACACAACAATTTTGATTTTAACATGTTTTTTTCTAGATTTAAATTGAGAAGCTTAAGGTTAACTCAGTTACTGCGCGGCTTTTCTTCTCATAAAGAAGTGCTTAAGAAGTCTTGGGCTGAAATGAGAGATCAGAATGACTCAATAAAATTTCTTGTCACTGGCTTATCACTGTGTTCCCTTTGAAAGAAGAAAATGAAGCAGTAGAAGTAATATGTATATCTGAAAAAAAAATAAAATTGCAGTATAGTAAAGCACTCTATTCCTTAAAGTCAGGGCCTGTAGAGAAATATTTTTAAAAAATTATATTTACGGAGCTTATTGCAAGGTGGCACTTGTAGTCCAAAATATAATGCACTTTTTTTTTTCCTTTCACTATGGGTAGTTAGACTCTGATCAAAGTCCCATACAAATGGAAATGTAGTCATATGAAGAATATGGCTATATATTTCCCTTATATTTCTAGTTTGTTAGACCAGTTGTTGTTGTTTTGTCTTTTTTTTTTTAACAAAAAACCTACTCCACAATTACAGAGATTTAAAACAAATCTATTCTTAACATAGTCTTCAGTCCAAAAGAAAACTTTACTTGGGAATTTGAAATGTGTTAGTTTCATCTCCAATTCCAGACCTGAAGTGACTTGTTATTTTAATCATTAAGAACATTCTAAACATGAGCAGTGATATTAAAAAGTAAGCACATCAAGAGACACAGAAATTAAAGATTAATTTCATAATATCTTACATTTAAAACCGTCCAATTATGATGAAGAACAACTGTTATTTTAGAGAACTTATTAACATGAGGCAGTAAACCTTGATGAAGAAGTCACTGTGCCAAGAATATATAAGAGAAAAGCTAATTAAATGAAGGAGGAAAATCAACCTCTCTACCTCAAATACAGTAAAGACACAAGCATTTCATTCCAAAATGTGTGAGGGAATTTCAAATCAGATAATATTTTAAGTGATTGTGCACAACGCAATATAGAGTATTTGCTAGAGACAAACATAAAAAAGTGTGAAAAGCACGGTCCCCTATGTGACTGTGCTACACACTATTTGCTGTGCTGCTGAGACCACAAGCTGTGCCAAACCAGTGACTAAATGACATAGATACTTTCTTGGTACTTGGTGTTTCTAGTTCCTAGAAAAATCCCTTTCACGGTATCCTGGAGGAAGTTGGTTTTTGAGGCATGTTGTTTCCTGATACATGAGCACTTACTGTATGAGTGACAGCAGTGGCAGTTCTCAGCAGTGAGAGCTGTTCAACATGGGACCTTTGGTTAGGACTGAAGGCATTTCCACGGGTTATGTGAAATAGTGTAAGTGGTAGTTGCTTTTAAAAGGAAAAGCTGCATTCTTTGCCCTCAGCAAAGGGAAACCTGGACAGTAGATTGCAAGTATCCAAAGTACCATCATGGACTTTGGAGTAATGCCATTGGCTTCGTTCTGCAAAGATAAGGGCCAAGACTTCATTCTGCATATGCACTGCAAGAAATATGCACAGATCCCTTGGATTAATAATGTTGTGAAATAAAGTTACATATGAGCATGGAAAGGTAATAGACACATAATAATAAAGTCTACTATGCCCTGAAATCTCACACATGAGAGAAGGATCATTCTTTAGAGACGTGTCCCGCATAACGTTCTCATTTGTTTATCAGGATTTTAACAAATTTTTTTCCCCCAAAAATGTAGCTGAACAAATGGCAGTACAGAAACAGTAAGGAAGACTGATATATTGAAATTAAAAAAAAAACAAAAAAACAACAAAACAACTACTATTCCACTTAGTCAAATTAAAGGGAAGATAATTAGATGAAACATAACCGTAAAATAATTACAGTGATCAGTTAAATTGGCATTATAGTGCTAAATCTTTTCCTTTTCCTAAGGAAAAAAAGAATTAATTGAAAAACAAAATTCAGATTAGAAGAGTACCATAAAGGGGGGAACCTATTGGTCCAAGATTATTTTCTTCAGAATATGTTTTAAAATAAGAAAATTAAAAATTGAACATAAATGGATGATGTGATTCCAACGTCCAATAAAAATCAACTAGTTTATCAACCAAGACACCAAAAGGTACTATACTGGCCTGAAAAAATTAGAAGAATGATCTTGGGATTTTCTACTGCTCCAATTAGCATTTTTCTAATTCATTAATAATAACAATAGTGGTAATGTCCTGGTTTGGACACTAGGGGGCATGATCAAGTGATGACAGATCGAATAGAGTAACAACAACCAAAAGAATTTATTTAACAAACCGTAAACTGAAAAATAAAACACCAAAAAAGAACAAACTATGATCCTCTGGGCTGGCTGCTGGGATGGTAGAGCAAGGGAAGGAAGGGAGGCTGGCCCATGGATGGCGCTAGTCCCTCTCTGGAGCTCCTGCAAAATAAAAAGAACGAGAGGAAACCCCGGGGGACTCCAAGAGGGAAGAGATACCACTGCTGGAAGATGTGTGACACTCAGCCCTGCACTGCCTCCGCTGTCGATCCAGCCGCGCTGCTGCCCGGGCTGCAGGAAAGAGCCGAGATGCACAGGAGCAGAGCGGAGATAGAGCTGGGATGAAATCTGAGCTGCAAAAGAGGCAGGACTTCTGTGCCTGCTCTTTTATAGGGTGCCCATTCTAGCATTTTCTCAGTGCACCCTTCTGGGGCAGGGCACCTCTTCTTTGGATGATGGCACTATCTCCTCCCTGAGACTCCACCACGAGGCAACATGGTTACTGCCAAAATGCCACGTGGTGGCAGTTCACCAGGAGGAGGGGCTGCCAATACTGCCCCCTAGTGCCATGGGGCATCAGTCACCAACGCACTGCCAGCAAGTGGCACCCAATGCCACCACAGCCATCATGGATGCTTTGTTCAAGGCCATACCACTCATTTCCGATCATGCAACTCTCAGCTATACAGCTAGTCTTTGCTCAGGGAAGTAGTCTGATTTCTCTGAGTTTCTACAGTTTTGATAGCTTTATAAGCACTTGGGTATTCTTGGGATGTTTCACAGAATCATATAATTATAGAATACTCTGAATTGGAAGGGACCCAATAGGATCATGAAGTCCAACTTGTCGCGGCCGACATTCAAGCAGGATTCAGGATTGACACAGACACATCAATATGATGCAAAGTCAAATCCCATTTATTCTCTACTTTCAATTACATTTATAAGTTTTCCAATTTCACACACGTGTTTACAGCTTACTTGATTGGTTCCGCATCACACATATATTGTTTACACCTGAAACTAACTGCTAATTGGCTAAGGTCACAAAACTGGCTAATGTTAACACTTTATTGCTATAGTAACCTTTATTGCTATTTTTTTACTGAGCAGGTGCTGTTTACCGCAGTTTCGTGCTTTTTCTCATGTCCTTGTGTCCAGACCTTGTGATATGCCTTATTAGAAAGGAATGCAAACCTATGCGGCCTAACAAGAAATTTGGCCTTGAAACATGTCTGTTGGATTCATTCTGTTTTTATCCCACGGTTTTGGTCCCACGGTAACCAGCACCAACTCCTGTCCCTGCACAGCACACCCCAAGAATCACACCATGTGCCTGAGAGCATTGTACAAACACTTTAACTCAGACAAGCTTGGTGCTGTGACTACTTCCCTGGGGAGCCAGTTCTAGGGCCCAACCACCCTCTGGGTGAAAAACTGTATCCTAATATCCAAGCTAAACCTCCCCTGACTAAGCTTTATGCTGTTTCATCTAGTTCTGTCACTATCCACAAGAGTGAAGGGATGAACACCTGCCCCGACAGCTTTCCCTCAGGAGGATATTGAAGACTACAGCAAGGTTTCCCCTCAGTCTTCTCTTCTTTAGCCTGAAGAAACCAAATGAGCTCATCTGCTTATATGGTTTCCCTCCCAGACCCTATATCATCCCTGTGGTCCTCCTTTGGATGTTCACTAATAGCTTAATGTCTTTTTTATATTGTCGTGCCCTGTAGTGCAAGCAGTACTACACCCAAGGTGGGGTTGCACCAGTACAGAGCAGAGTGGAAAAATCCCCTTTCTTGTCTGGCTGTTGATGCTTTGACTGATGCTCCCCAGGACATGGCTGACCCTCCTGGCTGCCAGGGCATTGCCGACTCACATTCAATTTGCCATTCACTGGGATCTGTTGATTCCAGCCTCTCATTCATCAGTCCATACACATAACCAGGTTTGCCCCATTCCAGGCGCAGAATCTGGCACTTGCCCTTTTTAAACTTCTTGAACTTCATGATTGCTCATCTCTATAATTTGTTGAGGTGTCTCTATAGCGCCTGTCTGGCCCCATGGAAGTCGACAGCTCCTCCTAAGCTAGTGTTGTTTGAATCCCAAAACCACATCTCAGAGTTGTTTGAGGTAGGCCATGCTTGGGCTTTGCGTTTTTGCTGTAGGTCTCCTCCATATGTAGTTAAGCCATGAACATTTCTATACATACTTAATTTACTAGAGCTATGAGTCACTAATATACTATTCATATCTGAAGGACATGCTTGATCTACAGCATACCTTCAGGAAAAGGAGAAATCCCTTTTAGATATTCTTTCCCATTCTATAACTGCACTTGTCTTCCAGTCGGACAGATATCAAAAATAATTTTGAAGTCATCTTAAAGCCAAAGAAATGTACAAATAACCCCATTGGACAAACGTTGACTGAGCATGTTAGTTGACATCTTTCTACTAACAAAACTTCAGCAAATTTCGGGCATATCAGTATTCACGGTTTGCATGACTTTGGGGCAAGAGGAAAAGTGATGCTAGTTGGTTATTGACATGGTTGGTTATCTGAATGTAGAGCTTGATGTTTTAAAGGATTATCTCCTAGTATAATTTAGTTGATTTCAATCACTATGAAAATACGCACGTGCCCTTTTTAAAAATGTAGTATGTTGGAGTGCTTTTATCACTATGACAAATGAAAATAGTCACATGATAGATAAAGTGACAGGTAAAGTGGTTGGGTTCAATTAGTGACTCTCTGTACTGAGGATTTGAACCTACTTCTCTTGCTGAAAAGATTCATATACTTGTCACCAAACTGGAGTCTTTTCTAGAGAAGAAGTGAAATACCATTTTCTTCTCCAATGAACATTTATGCTAAAAAATTAGATTCACTCCAAAGTGTTAACTAAAATAAAGGGATTGCTGGTGGATGTCCAGGTAATGGGTTAGAAAGCTATGTTCACTCTTTTTTGTAAGAAATTGACTCCCACATGACACATAAGAGTCAAGAAAATTGATAACTGAAAAAAGTGGTTTATTTCTGATTAAAAGAAAAAGATTGTATGTATAAATAAATGTTTAATTTTATAAAATGGCTGCCTTGGTTATAATTTTTTCATGATGGACATGCTTTAGACCCAGTTCACTTTAGAACATGTAGAGTGACATTGATATAAAACTCTTGTAAAAGTAAATAATCATGCCCTTCAAATGCTCTAATTTTAGCTTGTTAGCTCTGTTCCCTGGTGTCTTTTGAACTTTGTATTTACTTATTGACCCATAATACAGTGAATTTTTTCTCACAACAGAAAGATGTATCTAAAAATTAAATCACACCCATATGCTACTGAAGTAAAGCCTTATTAAGCAGAGAAATAGAACAATAGTCCATAACCCTTAAGTGTTCTAGCTGATTCTATAACAGCATTTTCTTGGCTGTTAAAACTAATGTTTCTCAGAACATTTTTATAGTATTGATTCTATTATTATTATGCTCAATAAACTTTTAGTATTTTTTTAACAAGTACATGTGATTTTCCTGAACAATAGGAAAAGGAGGCTTTAAACATCCCCAAGCATGTGGCATACCAGTAAGATATAGAGTATTATGTAGCCACTTCATTTCAGTGTGTATTAGAAAGAGATAAGAGTATTTTGTTTGAATAATTCTATGCAAAATTTCCTGTCAAATTATTAATATGCTTTAAATAGGCATAACCACTTAGTACGTGAGGTATCATCAACTTTCTCTTTTGCAAACATTGTAGTATTGATCAGTTTCTCTCGTACTAATAGCCGCAAATTTACGATTTTAAAGAAATAAAACATACATTTGATAGGGCAAGGGACAAGGTTTGCACTGTCCACAAAGATTTTTCTTGCATTTGTTGTCTTGGGTACTTAGCAGGACTAAAGTTGGAAAAATGACACAAACCCAGCAATAACTACAGGCAATCCAGAAACTGTCCCCTGAAAGTCAACTTAAAGAGAAAAAAAGTACACCCTTCTTAAATCTCTGCAGATTTAAGATCTTTTCTCTATAGAAATGTTATTAATGCAATACTGTGCATTGAGAACAGAATCTAATAACAAAAATGTGATTACCCCTAAATTTACAATCCATGTTTCTACAGAATTCCCATGATAACCTTATCGCTTCAAATGATATATCCACTCAGAAGCTGGGATTTGATTGAATATAATTAAAATTCAAGGCAGAGGGTATTATAATTGTTCAGATCACATGCATCAGATTACTGAACACCAGAGAAAGAGGACACTACTTCAGCTAAAAGGGTAACATTGTCACACCAATGAAGATCTACTAACTGGCCACTGAATTTTGACTGGAAATCTGAAAGACTACAAACAAAGCAAGTGTTCCCTGAGTGTTGCATTTGCTGCCCGTGATCTGAAATTTCATATACTGACAGTGTCTGATATCATAAAAGCAGAATAATTTCATTTTAAACAGTAATCCATCAGGATTTCACACTGGTACCAAGAGATAGGATTCAGTTCCCGGGATAGCCCATTAGGATTCAAAATTACAGTCTCTCTCATTTGCAAGGGAAAGATCTTATGGTACTTGACAGAGAAAACAAATTTCTAGAGCTCACTGATGGGATCATTCTGCTGCAGATTTTGATTTTGAGGCCATGCTGATGTGGCTACAATTGCCAAATCAGATTATTATATTGGACAATGTATAAGAAAAGGTAAGTATTCGATAGTTGTGCAGTGATATTTCCCCAAAACATTCTACTAGTTTTCGAGTTCTTCTTTCATGGAACCTAAAATCATTCTTCCGTGTTTCAAAGGATTTCTGTTCCATTCGTTTTCTCCACTGAACACGGATAATGTTACAGTTTCTGCAAAACACAGTGATTACAAACTGGTAGAAAGGATATCTTGCTTTGTGCATCTGAATTGGCCACCTTCTGTTTCAATTTTGTGTCCTTTTGGTTTTGCACTGGAAATCACAGTGAACATTATTCATCATTATTCCGCTTCTCATTGCCATGATTCTGTAATTGTTTATCTTATTCCATTTTGGTACCTTTTTGCCAAGCTGATGAGTTCTAGTCTCCTTATGAAAGTTATTCTATCCATCTGTCATGATTCTACCCCTTTCTAAATATTTTTCACCACTACCAGTATTGACTGAAACTTGTAGATATATAGCACTATGTACTGATGCTTTGTAGTTTTGTCCTCTTTACTTTCTAATAATTTGTAAGGTTCTTTTTGGTTTTCTGACTACAATCTACCATGGATCTGACACTTTTTAAAAGATTTTTTTATAGTGTCAATATTATATTCTCCCAATTTTTAAGAACAAATAATCAGTTCAGGAGCCCATCATTATATAGGTGAAACCAGACACTCTATAGGTAAACCCAGAACTTTGTTTTCCCATGTCCTCATTTTATGTTAAAATTCTACTGAATTTCATTTATGTCTTTATCACCCAGTCACTCCCAGAGTTCTTTTTCAGAACTTTCTGAAACTCATATTTATTGATCTTCTCTTCTAGGGTCTGCATTACTTTTAATGCCTTTTGAATTCAACCCCTCTTTTAGATCACCTATAAAAGTGTGTGTGTGTGTGTGTGTGTGTGAGAGAGAGAATGGATTTCAATTCAGTTTGGAATAAATAATTCTGCTTCCTATCTTTTAATTTTGAATTCTATATATTTACTGGTGTGGGGCTTTTTTCCCCATTATATTTCACTTGATGCTCACACGTTTTAAATGTAGAGCCTTTTTCTGCGGCATACCCCTCTAAGCCACAGGCCTAACTTCCCAAATATTCATTCTCTCACTGGTCCTACAAATCTTACAGTCACTACTCCAGGCATTTTGACTTGAAAGGACATGTTCACTCATGCTGTTTAGTTCAATCTGTAACACAGATATAAATCCTATCTCCAAAAGAACTTTTCACACTGGGAAAATTGATGTTCATACGGTGTCTACCTCAGAGGTTCAATCAGATTGAGTATCCAGCAAAATTAGGAGAATTTCTTCTTTGGATTTTTGCATTGCTCCCACCAGTCACAAATTAGCTATGATGAGCTGCATTTCTAGGCTCCATAGCTCTCTCCATGTTTGCACAGGGAACATACAGACACTGCTCAAGATTATGAAGTCCACCAGGTAGTGAGCTGTGTAAAGCTGTGCTCAGTAACACCCCAGTTCATTTCTGAATCTGACCTTCATATATAAAAGAAGTATAAACTCACATCTTTTCCATATCAGTTATTTGCTCATACCTTTTGGTAAATGAATGGGAGCTCTTGTTTCATAAAAGCTCTGCTGTCACTCAAATTCATTCCTAAGCCAATTTAATGGCTCACCAACTAAAATAACTTAAATAAGCTAAAGACTCAAGCAAAAAAAGTTTATGAAAAAGAAAGCTTACCAGAAAGAAGGCTGGAAACACAAACTGCATTTGACACTCCGAAAAATTGACTTTATGTGATTTTTTTTAAACAGGCAATGTTTGAATAAGTATTGGTCCCTCTTGAGACTAGAAGACAGCATTAATTTAAGCTAGTTGAAATTTCTGATCTTGCATGTCTTTCCTAGGCAGCTGAATTCATTATCAAGCACTTTGAACATAAAATAATGATACTTACCTCTAAATGAAACTATAAGGAAAATATATATGGTCATCTTAGAACAACATAACAGTTGTCTAGCTAATGACTAAAGCATTCCCTGATTGAATAATGTAGTTTTGGTGTTTGTTACTTATCTTTGTTCCCCCCAACAAACCACGCCATTCCTTTTACATAGTGCCAACTTGCTCAGTCAGATCCTTGCCTCTTCTTCATGACTTCATGACTTCTAAACCAGCTACTTTTGTTTAATTTCACTTCAATCATCATAGTTTTGTCAGTGAACCAGGTTGATGAGANATTACTAATTAATTATATATTATTATCATTATATAGAAATCTATAATACATAAAATAAGTCTTTCCAGTTCTTTTGACTCTTCAAGTGTCCTTAGACATTATTAATGGAGAATATGAAAATCACAAAGCCTTAATCTGTTATGTTTCTTATCAGAGGCCTGTGGGGGGAAAAAAAAAAAAAGTATTTTTTTCAAGTGGCAGTAGATTGCTACTTTCACGGCACTCAAATGCATATCTAGCAATTCCACATTACTTACATTTTAAAACCTCTTATTGCTGTTTAATGCAATTTTATAGTACAATACTAATGTTATGCTAACACTGCATTCAACTCCTTTCTAAAATGCAGCATGGAATTACTCTCTCTTTAAAGTGATCTTTCTTCTACCTCATTTTTAATAAATTATAGTAAATATTAAGCATGCTACTGATGCTTTCACAGAAGTACTTATAGGACACTTTCATTCTGTTTTTAGACTCATAATATGACTTAATATGAATGATGCAAAGATTATAAATTATTGGTTTGTCTTCTGAAAATGTAAATTGATTTTACATGTTTTTTTTTCTCCTGCTTCTATCTGAAACAGACTTAATGTTCCAAGCTGAAACATCTGTTTTCAATAAAATCCTTATTTATTTTCCCCAGCAAATGCACTTGTAGTACGTAATTCGTTTTGTTTGCAGCTATTCTCATGCTTTTTCATTGTCTTTGTTTCAGACTTATAAAAAGGGAAGTTAAATCCTTTATCCATCTTATGCATTTTGGCATTTTACTTGGGATGATGAACCTCAAAGCTTGGAGTAACGTGTAGTAGACATTCACGACCTGAAATGAGAGGTTCACTTCGGAAGTATCAAAGTCTGAGTGAGATCTGCCACTACAGCTGTAGATCTGTTCCTGCCAGAAGAGTGTGGAGGAGTTACATCCTAATTCCTTTGGCTTTGCCTGGTATGGAGAAACCAGTGTGTCACACAGAAGCTTGCTTCCAAAGGGATTGTTGTGCATTAAGAGGACACTGGTACAACAGAGAGCAAAGACTTCTGTGTAAAGCAGACAGCATGGTGACTTGTTTTCCCATAGCACAGAGAAAAACCACGGAAGTTCCATTCATCTCTTCTCATTTCAGTCCATTTTGCATTTCAGAAAGAAAAACTGAGGACAGTAGGTATTTCAGTTTCATTAATAAAGGAAATGGGCGAAGCTTTTTAGTTGCTCAATCTGACCACTTGCAGTGGCTCTGTGAGGGTGTTTGGCAGAATTAAATGAGGAATATGACAGATTTCTGTCCCTTTTGCAAAGAAAAAGTCTTCCAAATTTTCTTTGCCTTCATATCCATGCCAAAGATTAGTCAGAGAGTGAGAAGGGGTATTGCTGAATGTGGTAGTGGATACACAGACTTTTCAAGGGATTCTAGGAACCTTAACATATAAACCTGAGAGAAAAGAAAATTTCAGACAAACAAAAAATTCAAGTTCAATGCTTTTTTTTTTTTAATTCTATATGTATTCAGCTTCCAGTGAAAGTACCTATGCAAATAAAATT
>VYZS01102604.1:54525-84413 GCA_013400695.1 Neodrepanis coruscans
GGATTCTCTTTCCTCGGGGAGGAGGGTTGTTTCTTCGCTTTCGCTTTTTTTTCGTTTTTCTTTTGTGGTTTTCCTTTCCCCCGGGAGGCAGGTGATCTGGTAGTTATCTGCAGCTATTCCCTGGGGTCCGAAGACCACATCTCTTCTTCCATCAGCACTAAATCCCTCCTTGGGCTAACGAGAAGGAGAGGGAGGGGGTTGCGCACGGTTTTCTAATTTTCTTGAGCTTTTCCTTCAGTCAAAGCCGGGCAGAAGCTCGTGCTGCTACGGGGGTCCTCAGACCGGCCACGTGCTTCTTCTAATTACTCCAGAGTCTCTCCGGGGCCCCAGAGAGAGACAAGCACTATCTCCAGAGCGTCCTCATCCCAAAAACAGGCCCTGGGAAACTTAATTTGTTTGTCTGTTTGCACTTTATTTGTCGGGTTTTTTTGTGTGCGTGAAATAAACTGTGATATTTGTGTGTTTTCTTCATTTTGGGGTGTTTGTGACTTCTCTCAGAATCTCTTGTCCAAAATCGCTAAATTTGTGGTAGAACCATGACAATGCTGGACAAAGTTTTTGAAAGCAACATGTTTTGAAAGCACTGTAATTCAATCGAGAACCACACACAGATTTCATTTTATCCTTATATGCCATTAAACTAATGCAGATTGGAAATGTAGAAGAATCTTTCAGAAGATTCATTTAGAGGAGGTGAGGGGTTATGTCACTCAAGAGAGCTTTCCCACCTGAGAGAGAGGCATTTTTCCTAGGAATGATCTTATATGTTTTCTCTTCTTCATTCCAGAGAAGCTGACTACTCTGGTATGAGAGAAGATAAATTCTTACAGACATGTTTGGAGGCCCCTGCCGTGGAGGAGGCTGGGAGGAAAGATAAAAAGCCATGAGAAGAACAGGGCTGTGTCTTTCCCAGGCCTGGTGTTTGCACTGTTATATTTGGTGTTCTTGACTTCTGGAAATAAATTTTCCTAAATCCTTGCACTACCTGGTATTTTGGGGTACCTGCATGTAATCTTTCTTCACACAGCTAGATATCCAAAGTTATTTGTCCTCACTGAAAATCACATCTATTAAATAGACCAAGTCTGAAGACATCTAGCTGAAATACACATTTCCAATATCTAGTTCACATGTAACATGTAAGCTATCATATATAAACAATATTATTTTAGAGATGGATATTAAAATGATTTTGCATGTACTACCCTACAGTTCAATGCTTGAGCTAGCCACTAGACTTAGGCTCTGATTAGTGAGTTTCCTTACGTGTAAATCTACCTCACATTCCTTAAAATAATTTTGAATACTTCTATTTTATTCCCATATTTTTAATGCTCCAAGTCTATTAATTTTTTGAACTTCCCTCCTCCTTTTCAAAACATTTTTGCTTATTTTATTACAGAACCTATTTTCATAGTAAAGCATCAAAGAACTATCACAGCAAAAATATAAATTCCTAATAATCACAGTCTAGAGCTATAAGTATTAATGAGATCATTGCTCTGAATTAAAGCACTGCTTCGTGTTTCTTCCTTTTCCTTTCACTGTCAAATCTTATTGGAATCAGAACTTCCTAAATCCTGGACTACAAACCTTTTTTTTAAATGGTTTAAAATTTCATATTGCACTCCATGGTGTTAATCTTATTTTACAGTCTTATGCTTTTTATAGGAGCAAGTGATTGTGAAGGAGCAAATGCTTTGAAATTCTGGTTATGTTGAAAGTTGTGACATATCTGGCAAGGAGATGAAAAGGAAATTCTTCAGGGCAGAAAGGACAGTCTTATCTGATGTAGGTGAACTAGATACATAACAAATATTCCATGGTGGGTTTTTTTTTAATAGAAGAATATCACAGTCATATCAGAAAACTTCCGCTGGAAGTCTTTCATTAAAAGCAGTCCTGTATGACTTCTTATGCTTTAAAACCCTAGAGTATGAGAAGTGATAGCTTCCCACCACAACCAGAAGTAAATTATATCCAAAATAATTAACTCAAATCTTATTTAAATTTAGGAAATGGAAAGTCACTTGGCAGCATTCTTTGTTCAGCATCAAAACCGGTAAATCAAGGAAAACTGTTATGAATTCTGTATCGGTAATGACACTTTTGATCCTTGTTTTCTGTTTAGATTCAAAGGTCTTCTGAGCAAGAACTGTCTATTTCTGTATATTGATGTAGTACCTAACTAAAAGTATCTTCTAAGTTTGTAATAAAAATAGTAAATTGTTGTATAAAAACTTGTTTTGAAGCCAAATTTTGGATTAATTTTTCCTGATTATATTCTAGGCTAAATTTTGACTTTGGAAACTTCTGGGATAATCTTTTAATGGATTGAGAAAGACAAAGTTTCTACCTTGCATTTGAGTATCTGCAGTTATGCAAACTGTTGTGTGGATCTTAGATTGTTTCTTCGTCTATTGTCAAATGAATATTAACCTTCAATATTTTAATTGTCAGCTAAATACTACTTTGTTTTAGTCACACATAAGCACCATGAAAAGAAGCATCCATCCTTTCAATTATGGGTACTCCCTGATAGGACTTAGAAATTTAATAAAATAATATCTTTCCTCAGAAAGGAAAGATATTATTGACTCTCCTGAATTAACCCCTATGACCGAAGGCATATTTCTAATCTTTTTGGAATTCTTCCCATTTCTATCAGCTCAGGAAACACATTCCACCAGTCACTCTGCCAAGATCAGTGACCTAGGGCCATTTTATCATTCAGTTGTCTGAGAAGAACTGAAGCTGCTAGATACAACTGAGTGGGAGGGATTCTGATGCTGGTGAAGTGTTTTCCCATATTTTGCTAGAGTTAAAAGCTCAGTTTGTTCAGACAAGCCATGGGCAGCAGTCAGAGGTTTATGTAGATTAATTCTCACTTATTTTTTTGCATATTTTCTTTGCCAGCTCCCTTTGCCTTTTCTGATACTAACTAATTTGAAATCTTCATGATAATTTATTGAATGATAAAAAGTAGAAGCAATTTTGAATCTGCTTCTTTTCTAGATTCCCATAAAAAGATGGTTTTTTATGCACTATTAGTTTCTTTTTGGGAACTGTGCTGTTGTGATGAAACGAGCTAGCAGTGTGTTGTATATTAGCATTGGCATCACGTACAGATTTATTAGTGTGTGATATCCACCATGTGCACTGATCCAGGACACCATACAGTACCAGAGTTGTTTTTTTAAAATTAATTCATACTCTACACGGTGGCAGGGCCAGCTGTGGAGGCAGGACTGACAAGTTAGTTACGAGTTTGATGTGATCCACATGCCCAGCCAGTCAAGTGCTTCTGCTCCTTATATAGAAGACCCAGAGGCTTTCCCAGCATTTTCCTAAACTGGATGTCATAAGCCAACCCTAGCCTGGTGGGATCTCGTCTCCAAGGCCTGCATGCTTAAGGATCCTAAAACAACTAAGAAATTTATAAAACCAAAACAAAACAAAAAAATAGGAAATGCAGAAATGTAGAAAGTTTGAAAGGACTGGCAGGAACTTAAATAGAGTGAAAATTGTTCAGGGGACAGGAAAAAGGCATGAAGGTAATTGTTGTCTGTCTGCAAAATTTCTAAATTCCTGTTTAAAACCAAAAGGAAATTAAGTTCCTGGAGCATTTTGGTAGTTTGCTTTCATAGTACATAAACAATTGCAAAATTGTATTTGGTGTTCAAATATTAGTAAAGATGGAATTAATTTCCTAGGATGATCATTACTGAGGTAATGCATGACAATCCAAGTACAACTTGACATTTATGATGTCTTCCTTGTAGATTGTCACACTATAAGTCAAAAGTGCTAAATACTTCTATAAACTAAAATAAACTCAGTCATGGTGACTGGGAAAACAAGGACTGGTTTTGTCTTTCATAGAATATTTATCAACAGAAGCTATAAATCACATGAAAAGTTATTTCCTTCAAGAATTCCTGTAATATCAAAGAGTACTTGAGCCAACAGAAATTAGAGATATTAAGCTTAAATCATTGCCTAGATTTTTGCACTACAAATTAACCTCTGGGCACATTTTAAATGGCATATAGTATTTCCCCCAAATTGTATTAGATAAAGTCATGGACGATTACTCCATTGTCATTCAGCTCATTTTGATGAAAAAGCAATTACTTATGGCAGATTAATGCAAAAGCTGGCTATAATCACAGTAGGTTAGGTTGAGAGTTTATTAGAAAAACACAAGCTATTTAAATTAACCCAAATGACCAGCATGTCAGTTCAAAAAGAAACATGTGGTTTAATTTGTTAAACTGTAACCTTTGCTATATTAGAAAAATACTTTGACACAAACACTTTACAAATGTCAGCAGAAAATCCATACTCCATTTCTTCACATTGGTTTTGTGACACAGTGTTTGCTGATGTTCGTCAAGGGATAAGTTACAATTGATTACCTTCCACCCTTACTCTTTTCTCTTGTATTACGGGGAATTAAAGGGCAAAAACTACCTGTTTTTTCACAGACCATTCATATGGATATGCTACAGTAGGTAAACTTAACTGCTGCCTGGAACTTAAAGGTCAACAGAATCTCTCAAAAAAGCTTTCAATGGTAACACTGAAAGGCCAGAGCATACTAAGACTAAGGAGTCAAAGTAATGCATAAAACTGAAGATACCACCAAAATAGAATTGCTGAAAACAAATTGAATTAAAGAATCAGTACTATTTCTTGCTTTAGGATAAAATCTTGTCATTTTCATAACTCTGTTTTCATTTGTCCCTCTCAAAAAATCTTGTCAACATAAGATATAAAGATTGTGTTTATACAGTGGAGGCTTGTTCCACTTTTGAAATAATATTGTCTTTTTCCTAATGAATTTTGAATTGGATGGGAAGGTGTGATAAAAAGACTTCGTGAATACCAGTAAAACCAGATTCTGCGAATGACCCAATCATACAAATTGCTTCGTTTTCATGTTTATAGTTTCAAATATCTGAGCATGAGCTGTTAGTACACCTGACAAATAAACATGCATACATTCTGATCCACCCCGAGGCAGGGTAACTGAATGGCAGGTTTATTTTAGAACAATCCAGATGCAATGGGAAAGAGGTATGTAGCTGTTTTGATTATCATCTATAGAATACAGCAATATAAAAGTATAAAAACATCAGTTAAGAAAATATAGAAGGAAAAGAAAGAAAGAGAGAAAAAAAAGTTGAGAATAAGTAGGGGAGAGGAAAGATATCACCACCCATAAATCCAGTGACGAGACTTGATTGCTGTAATTTAGATATCCATTGACAGAAATGATGATGTCCTGAAGCCACAAGCTTAACCTGAAGTATTACTTTTAAAAATATATTTAAGACTTCAAAGTATGCCCACCAAACTTTTAGAAAGCTTTCAGTTCATTAATACATCAAAATTGTGCAAAGAGAAAATGATGATACCTGTTTACACCTGAGCCTTATTGGGAGGGAGGACATTGGCAGGATAAAAATCATTATCTCACCTTGAAGAATATGCTTCTTATTGTCTTTTTATCTTATCTGGCTTCTTCCCCAGTGGTGGGTGTGCAACCCTTCTGCACCTCAGCTATTCTTATGCAGATCAGAAATTTAACCACCACACACATAAAAACTCTTCTCCTCCTGGCCTCAGCAAAACACCCTACTACTTTTGTTAATGGTGGGTTTTTTTGAGTCCTTCTTCCTTAACACTTCTGCTTCTCACTGCATATATATCAATACATGTATATGTATATGTACGTGTAGATGTACATCACAGATGGCTTATTGTGCTGTTTCAGAAATATTTTTCTTGGAGAAAGCTTTTAAGNAGTTTTTCCTAACATCCAGTCTAAACCTCCCCTGGCGCAGCTTAAGACTGTGTCCTCTTGTTTTGCCACTGGTAGCCTGAGAGAAGATATAAACACCCACCAGGCTACAACCTTCTTTCATGTAGTTGTAGAGAGTGATAAGGTCTCCTCTGAGCCTCCTCTTCTCCAGGCAAAACAACCCCAGTTCCCTGAGTCGCCCTTTGCAAGGGGCTGTACTCCAGTCCCTTTGCCATCCTCATTGCCCTTCTCTGGACTCTCCGAGTATAGGTGTGTTTTGTTTTGTTTTGTTTGGGTTTTGTTGTTTTCTTTTTTTCTTTTTTCCAATAAGCTAACAAAATAATGTTGTATATTCGCCTAAAATACCTAATAAGAATGAGGAGGAATATAATTTAGAAGACAACAATGCTAAGATATGTTCTGCAGCATTTGAGGAAAAAGGGGGAATGATTACTTGTTTCTAAAAAAATTGCAGAAATTAGTAGCACCGATTCTGCATTATTCTTTCCTGACATCTGAACCTCATGTTACTGCATATGTCCCTTACTGACTATAGAGAAATTTGTCATAGACTTGCATTTTTGTATGTGATTTAAAAAGACTATGCTGAACATTTCCTTGCAATAGAAAGTAATATAAAGAAGTTCCAGTGCTCTTTGCAAGAGGGCAATGGACCTTTATATAATGTTTACTTTGACTGAAAGACCAGGCGGCTTAAGTATTTATTTCCCAGGATGTATATTATCATATTGCTTAATAGATGTCAGTGATGTGATACTTGAACCTTTTTGATTAAGCTCCTGTTGAACTTTAAACGGCAATAATCAACCGTCTGTACAATTAAAATTTTAGATTATTTAAGAAGTCTTCTGAAGCACAGACATTATAATATAAGATGATTATTTTTGTTGTTATGAAAGAGTCTACTAAATCCAGGGGGAATGTTCATCAGCATCCTGTAATCAGCAGCTAGCTAGGGAGAATGCTTAATTACAGTTATTTAGGTGACACATTGATGCAGTAGTAGTGGTGTTGAAAGCAAAAAAGTTGCATAAATTACTGCTGGTAGCCATGTGAGAGGATATTAAAAGGCATCAATATCAATGTAGAATGTCTGACTATGAGGCTGTTTATACTAATTTGTCATACTATTAAACTAGAGTGCTCAGCGTAAAAGACCAATTGGTTTACAGTTTTTCCTATCTCTGATATTTATTCAAAAGACAAATAATTACATTATATTTATTATATATATTATATATATATATAATGTACTTTTAAGAATCCCATTTCACTGTTTAAATTTTTATAAAGTGTGTCTTCAATTTAATAATAAACTGTACATATATATTACAAATAAATATATTTGAGTGCAATCATGCAGCACCTACACAAGATGGCCAAGAGATCAGACGCAGCCAGTATGGATTTAGAACAGGCAGGTCCTGCCTGACCAATCTGATCTCTTTCTATGACTAGGTAACTCACCTGGTGGATGAGGGGAAGGCTGTGGATGTAGTCTACCTGGACTTCAGCAAAGCCTTGACAACATCTCCCATAGCAAGCTCCTAGAGAAGCTAGAAGCCCATGGCTTGCACAGAGGAACTTTGCACAGGGTTAAGAATTGGTTGGATGGCCAGGCCAAGAGAGTGGTGGTGAATTGTGCCACATCCACTTAATGGCCGATCACTAGCGGTGTCCCATAGGGAATAAGTGTTGGGCCCAATTCTGTTTAATATCTTTATTGATGATCTGGACAAGGGGATTTGATCCACCATTTTTAAGGTTGCAGATGACACCAAGTTGGGAGCAAATGTCAATTTGTTATAGGGCAGGAGTGTGGAGGGTTTTTCCAGGGGTCATCACGACACGACCAATGTGATCCAGTGAAGCCATTACTCAGAGCATCAGACTTACTTTATACTATTTGTAATTTGTTCACATGCTTCTAATTCTATTACTATTGGCAGACACTTCTTACTCTATTATTATTGGTTAGTTAAACTTATGTGCACACTCTTATACATTCTAATTGGTTACATTCTCTTTATCACACAGCAGGTTTTGGTTGGCTTAGTCCACCTGCAGCTCTGGACCTGTTTTCTTCTCTTGTTTAACTTTTCTCTTTCTTGCACCAAGGTCAAATTGTCCTCATAGGCATTCTTTTCTCATCAGAAAGCTAGGTCGAATTGTCTTTGCATATCTTGCTCCATTCTTTTCTCATGAGAAAGCTAGGCCGTACAGCTTGTCCTCTTATCCAAAAGATGAGTTGTGCATGGAGGGCATGGGGCCTATTGCCCTCCAAAAATCTTACAACACTGAAATTCTCCAACACAGGAGGGCTTTGAGAAGGGCCTTGACAGGCTCGATAGATGGACTGAATCCAGTGGCATGAGATTTAAAAAGTCTGAGTTCTACACTTTGTCCACAACAACCCCATGCAGCACTACAGGTTGGGGCAGAGTGTCTGGAGAACAGCCAGGCAGAAAGAGACCTGGGAGTACTGGTTGGCAGCCAACTGAACATGAGCCAGCAATATGTCCAGGTGGCCAAGAAGGTCAATGGCGTCCTGGCCTGTATCAGGAATAGTGTGGCCAGCAGGACCAGGGAAGTCATTCTTCACCTGTACTCAGCACTGGTTAGGCTGCACCTTCAGTATTGTGTCCAGTTCTGGGCCCCTCAATTTAAGGAAGATATTGAGATACTTGAAAGTGTCCAGAGAAGGGCAACAAGGATGATGAAGGGGCTGGAGCACAAGCCCTATGAAGAGCAGCTGAGGGAGATGGGGTTGTTTAGCCTGGAAAAGAGGAGACTCAGGGGAGACCTTATCACTCTCTATAACTGCCTGAAAGGAAGTTGTAGCCAAGTGGGGGTCAGTCTCTTCTCCTAGGCAACCAGTGACAGAATGAGAGGACACAGTCCCTGGAAGTGTTTAAAAGAAGATTGGATGAGGCACTTAGTGCCATGGTTTAGTTGATGAGATGGTGTTAGGTAATAGGTTGGACTTGATGATCTCAATGGTCTTTTCCAACTTAGTTTATTCTGTGATTCTATGATATAGTTAAAAAGGAACTTGCAATTAAATCCAAAGTGCCTGAGAGTCATAAATATGAAGATAATTTATTCATCAGCATGATTTTATGTGTACATTATGTGGTATTTTGCAGGAATTCAAAAATTTTTGACTCTAAAGTAAGTTGAGACACTGTGAATATTATGATCTTCTAGCGTTTTCCCTTACATTAAATGAAGTGTAGGTATTTTGTGAAAAATTTACTGAAATCTTAATCTTGGAATTTTTCCTTAAAGTAAAAAGGTTTCCACTTCATGCAAAGGAAATTATCTTTTTCTATATTTACATATTCAGCTCAGTTTCTAGGAGGATTTTTTTCTCTCCCATCATATGATCAAATTCACAAAGGTCTTAATCTTCCATTTGCATGCAGACTATTCGAGCATCTGAAAGTGAGAATGCAAAGTGACATTTTCTCAGAAGGTACTAATTGCATTCAACATATTGCAGGAGAAAAAGGGAAAGTTTCAACCTCTCCCTGCCATTTTGAGTATCTACCTACTCAGGAACTGCAATTAGAAAAAGTACCTCAGTAGTTTAATAATTTTGATTAATCAGAACCATTAACCCTAGTCTTTAAAGTAGGCTGAGTTTTCTTCATCGAAACACAAATATACAATAGCTTATTGATTTTACATTGCAGTTCAAATTCAAATTTTTCTTATTTAAAATTAAAATTAAATTGTTTTTTCATATGGAAGCTATTCATATATAAGAGAATGGGTGTTGTGGGTTAAAAACAAAGGTTCTGGGAGCTAAACCGTTTTTTCCCTTCTCCCCGCCCCCTCCCCTTTGTCTTTCCATTCCCTTTTTGGGGACAGGGAGAAGGCTCTTTTTAGGGCTTTTTGGAGGTTTTTTGAAGGTTTTTGGGAGGTGGGGGGGGTGGGGATCAAGGCTGTGTTGAGCTGTCTTTCCTGTATGTTTGAGGCGGGTTGCCATGGCGGCATGGGTGAGCATGGGCGGGGAGGAGGCCACTCCATCCCAGCGCAGCTGGTCCCCTCTGCAATGATGGGGTTGGTCCTTGTCACATCCGTGGCTCCCGTGTGGCCGGGGTTGGCCCTTGCATAGCTTGCCTGCAGGCGCGGCGCCTTCCCAGTCCGTTTGCAGGCGCGGCTCTGTTGCCCCAGGCACAGTGCCAGCGGCTGGCAGTCACGGCATGGCACGGCGGCTTTCCCGGTACGGCAGGCGGGGTGCCCCGGTGCCGGCTCAGCGCTGCGCTGCGCATGCACGGTGGGGTCTCCCATGCGCATGGAATAGAAGGGGGCTCTCGGTGGCCCTCCCGCAGCCGAAGGGCCGCCACAGAGAGGGTCCAGGACTGGCATGAGTCAGGGTGGCCTGGTGGCGGTACCAGGACCCTGAGAGACGCCAAGCGGAGCCACAGGGGACCCGCGCTCCGGCCCAGGGTCGACCATGGTTGAACCACCATTTTAGCTCGTAGCGGAACCTCTTGCTAGGTTCCATCGTCCCGTCCATCGTTAATAGACCAATCATCCAATCCGAGGGACGACTCATGTCTGGGAGACGCCCCTGCCTGCACGAGATTGGTCCCCTATAAAACAGCAAGAGAGGTGGCCCTCTTTCTCTTTCAGACTGGAGCTGCTTGGGAGAACACCTTTGCTCGTCTCAGTGCCGACTTTTTTCAGCGGTGCGGGTGGATCGGCGACTCCAGTGACAGTGGCATGGGCTGAGGACCACATCTTTCCATCAGCGGTGGTATTTCCTTATCCGGAAAGGGGAGGGTAGGGGCAGGGGTCCTTTAATTTTTACGGTGTCTTTCAGGAGGCTCCGGCAAAGACACAGCGCTACCCTAACGCTTTCCTGCATCAGCCGCTGGCCCTGGAAGAGCTTAATTTGTCCGTCTTTGCATTTTATTGTCAGTTTTCTCTGTGTGTAAAATAAACCTTGTTTTTTGGTTTTGGTTTTTTTTTGGTGTGTGCTGCTTCTATTGGATCCCTCTTGTCAGTACCACGCCTCCTAGTGGTAAAACCACGACAATGGGAAATACAGAGAGAGCAGGGGACTTCTTTCTTCTGTTGCATATGTTCATTCCTTATGTTGAAAAAAGAACTAACGAAAAAACTTTAGGGCAAGGATGGAACAATGAAGGTATGGTTCTCATGTGTAGTGATAAATATGTGTTGTTTTTCTCTTTGTTTCAATTGAGAAAGAAAGCTGCTCCATACATCACAGAATCACATAATCACAGAATGGCTGACTTCAGAAGGGACCTCTGGAGGCCAGCTGGAGGCCTCTTGGTTAAGAAGGGTCACATAGGGTCAGTTTCCCAGAATCTTGTCCTGGTGGCTTTTGAACAACTCCAAGGATGGAAATTCTTTTGCTAATCTGAGCAACCTTTGCTAGTGTTCAGTAACCTTCACTATATATAAAAAAAAAAGTCTCCTGATGTTCAGAGGGAATCTCCACTATTCAATTTGTGCCCTTTGCCTCTTGTCGTCTCACTGGGTACCACTGAAAAGATCCTGGTCCTCTTTGCACACTCCCTTCAGACATCTATGTTTATTAATGATATCCTCCATGAGCCTTCTCTTCTCCAGGCTGAATAGTCCCAATACTCTCCGCCTTTCCTCACAGCAGACATGCTCTGGTCCCTTAATCATCTTTTTGCCTCTTCATTGAACTCTTTCTAGTACGTCTGAGTCTTTTTTGTTCTGGGAAGCCCAAATACCTCAGCAGTGGGAATGGAGGAGAAGGATCATCCCCCCCAACTTGCTAGCAATGCTTCTAATGCAGCCCAGGACACCATTAGGCTCCTGTGCTGCAAGGACAAGCTGGTAGTTCATGTTCCATTTGGTATCTATCAAGACCCACCAGGTACTTTTCTGCCAAGCTGCTTTCAAACTGGGTGGCTCCCAACATGTATTGGTTCATAGTGTTTTTCTTCACAGGTAAAGGACTATTTTACTTTCTTTGTGACTTTCATAAGCTTCCTTCCTATCCACCAGTTTCTACAGCCTTTTAAGTACCCTCTGGATGGCAGCAAAACCTTCTGGTAAATTGGCCATTCTCCCAGTTTTGGGTCATTAGCAAACTTGCTGAAGGTACACTCTGCCCTTCCATCCCCACCATCAATGAAGATGTTAAACAGGACTTCAGCCAATATTTGCCTGGGTATACTGCTAGTTACTGGCTTCTGACTAGACTTTGTGGCACTGATCACCAATCATTTTGTTGATTTTTTTAATCCCTTTTTGTTACATCACCCATGCCCTTTTCTCAAGGACCCTCTCTGCTGCTCACAAGACTGGTGGTTACTCTGCCCCTTCTCCATCATTCTTAGTTTGCTGATGATAGACATGCTGTTAGTGAAAATAGCTTTTCCCTTCTTTATGTGGAGGATTCCATCTTTTCCAAGCAGACATCTATAAACATGTCATAGAACCCAAAACCTGGTGGACAACAGTTCTCCAGCCAATTATTATCTTTTCCTATTTTTGCTCTTCTCATACCCTTTGTTGTTGATATCAGGATTGAGGAAAACAGCATATGAGCTCTCAAGCCCTTGTCTACTGGTCCCAGAGCTCTGTAGTCACTTTTGATACTGTTCATTTTTTCTGTGGCAGTATCATTTGAACTCAGATGAAATAAGAGCAGGGTATAATAGTCAAAGGAATGGCCCTAGGAAAGCAAAAAAACTTCAGATATTTAATTGGGTTGACAAAGGGGTAACTCTGTCCCCTGCAGCAGGGAGTCACACTCACTCCTCTTCAAATTTAAGAGCAGTAGATCTTTTGGTGTTGCTTGAGTAGACAGATTAAATAAAGTTCAAAATTTTGCTTGTGCATAAAATAGTAAATAAAAATATATAAAAAAACTATAAAAATATTCTTAGAATATCTTAAAAATTTTCTTTGTGTCCTATTATTACACCTTACCCATGTGTTATGATTCTTTTTAGGGAGCTGTAGTGATACAGGGAGCATAATAAACATTCCGCGCCCTCTGTGATCTCTCTGACTATGGGATCAATGCTACTGAAGGGTCAGACCAGAAAAGCAATGTTCTGAGGAGATTCAAAAGCACCAGGAAAAGGCTGGAACTTTCTCCTTGTGTAGTTGTCCTGGTTTGGACATTAGGGGGCGTTATAAAGTGATGAGAGATTACAATAGAGCAACAGATTTATTTTAGCAAACAAAAACTACCAGACAAAAAAGCACAAAGAGGACAAACTATGCTACTCCAAGCTGGCTGCTGGGCTGGTGGAGCAAAGGGAGGAAAGGGAGGCTGGCTCACAGATGGCACTGGTCCCACTCGGGGCTCTTGGAAAATAGGAACAATGAAAAGAAAACCCATGGGGCCCAAGGGGAGAGATTACCACAGCTGGTGAGCGGGTGGTCCTCAGCCCTNTGGCAGGGCTCGCCCCCTCAACACCGTGGAGGAGAGCTGCTGCTGCCACCATGCATGCACTGGGATGGGGCTGCTCCATGTCGGCTCCATGCCCATGCCACCACTACCGCCGCCATCGCTGCTTCCTGAGTCCACCCCCTCCCCCCACACCCTGGTGCCACAGGATGACCAGGGCTGGGGCTGGCGGTGAACACATGTCGGTCCAACAGACAAGAGCCATGGAAGCACTACAAACTGCCAAGATTCATTTGCTCTACTTTGCTTTTCTTACAAAACATAAACAAGGTTTAAAAGCAACACCCTCCCTCCTCCTCCAAACCCCCTGGAAACAAAACACACCCCTGCCTCTCCTCTCCCCCCAGAAAAACCCTGGAACCAACCCTCTTCCCTTTCCTACATGGAACAGGGGAAAAGGGAAAAATACGTTTTAAGAATGACAACATCCTTTCACCCCATAACAGTAGTACATTTATTTTTAAGACAGACAGTATGATTTTGCTGCCAGGTAAGTTAAATTTTGAGCTCACTAACAAGAGGTGTGAACCATTGTTCATATTTGCACTTGGGATCAAGGTTTAAAATCATAATTTCCATTTCCCACCTGATTATGGAACACCCTTCTTGTAGAATACATCAATAGAAGGGGAGTTTGATACTGTAACTGACTGTCCAGGGGACAAAACCCTCTGTTTCAGTTCTTGATTCACATTTTGTTTTTTCCCCCAGTTTTGTATCTCAGCTTACAGATACTGCAAGAAGAAGGAAATGGATTCATATGTCAGCACTGCTATAGACACTAGGGAAGGCAAGATCAGTTCATTAATTTTAGAAGTTGTGCATTGTATAGGTGGAGACACATGGTGGAAAAGCAACCAAGTTGCAACAAGTATTAGACTTCATGGAGGACCTTGTGTTTCTAGATCAGTGTGCATCCAGGAGTCTTCCATTCAGGCCAAGAAAACTAAGTGAGTTCCATCAAATTCAGACAACACTATAGACCTTTCAGATTGCATTCTCAGCTGGAAATACATAAATATCAGTGGGTTCAAGGAGATTTTTGAAGCCCCATGCTGCTAAAACAAAAACAGGAGCTAACAGGAGTATAGAAAAAACAGCTATGCTATCATTAAAGATTGCAGGAGGCTCTGTTGTTAACCTTTAGAGTAATCTTTTCCCTCCAGTCTTTATGCTTTTATCCCATAGTGGAGATATAACAGGTTGTTTTCCTTTGTTGGTTATTTTTAATGATTACGTAATCGTAATTTTATAAATATAGGGCCAATGGAGACTGTTTTAGGCTGAATGATAATTTTATTATAAGGCATCCAGAAAACATATGAAAACTTACAGAAATGACAGTCCACCACTTCCTTTGGCAGTATTTTGCAACAGCTATCTGAAAATTTACTTTGTATTTTTTGTTTTCATGATGGCTGACTGTTTGCCTGGAGACTTTTGTGTCTTCTTTCTAGCTGTTTCCAGATGATATTGCTGCTTAGTATGTTCCTGCATTCTTTCTTTAAATAAATAATAGATAAGGTAATCATAATGTTAAATTGATTCTCTGAGACTTCTTATCACCACTTTTACCATCTTTCTTTACTGGTATTATTTAGTTGGGTCTGAAAACTTAAAAAGCAAAAGCTAAAATTATCAATGAAAAATAAACATGAGATAGTGATCTATCAGGCACATTTTAAGCATCACTAGTATAAAGCATAATTAAAATACAATGGACTCCAGATGCTAAACAATCATAGCGTGTTTACTTTCAAAGCAGAAGACAATCAGACTGAGGAAGAATACAATTGAAACATCCTATTTTTCTTTTGTAAAATTACTTTGGTATGTATAATCAACTTGTTGAAGGATGTTAGTCATGGTTGCTCATTCTACCAATATTGACTCAGTGTATTTAGAGTGGTTAGTATATCAAATCTATTGTGTATCTGAGCTAATTAAATATCTGATCATATATAAACTACAAGCTGATACTTGGTTATGATTTTTGATAAACTAATGTTCATAATATGTTAAAGTCATATTTTCAATACTGAGATGGGTATTTAACCCTATATTAAGGCACAGGTATTCCCTCAAATTTTTCAAAAGGAGGCTATCTTTTTAGATTTGTATTTGTGTTTAGGTTCAAACATACTTCTTCTCTGTAGAGTCATTAATAATGACTGTTGTCAAACCATAAAAATTGTTGCCATAAATCCCATTGATATTTTATAGGATAAGTAAATATTCTGAGACAGCACTGTGTTCATAATTTCCTAGAGATTCCCCTGTATATACACACTGCAGACATAAAGCTATTTTTTATTTTTTTTTAATTGCTTCTCTGTGGCCATGATTCAGTAGAGAATAAACAAGAAATGTATGTACACAAAATCTGTGGAACTCAGTGGAACTCTAGTAACAATACCTACCTGAAAATAACAAACTTAATCAAATGGAATAAAATGTTAAATGTAAATTTATTTTTATAATTGTTTATTCTATTTTCATTCTGCTTTGCAGGTATGATCAGGATGACTCAATGATTACAACAATATCTGTTGTATGAGCATTTCTTTTTGCTCTTTTTGATTCTATTTTTCAGCCCAAGGGAGACTTACATGTCTGTCAAACATAAGGCAGAATTTGATACTTACCCCATTACTCTGAAGAGAGACTTTTTTGAAGGAGAACCAGCAAACAAAATACCACAAATCCTATCTTGTATGCCTTCTGGGCTTCAGCTGAACCTACAATCACTCGCACATTTCCACCTCCAAGCTCTTTGTCTAGCTCTCTAAGGATATAATTAAAAGTATACTGTATACTGTGTACAGAAAAGTGAAAAAACATAGTTCTGCAGTAGGCTGTATGCCTTATTTATATAATAATTCAAGTTCAATGACATGTGATGTGAAATGGGTTTGGGAGAAAGCATCTGCTGTTATACAAACAATAAAAGTAATTTAGAAAGCCACTGTTTTAAGAGTAGATGGAAAGGAAGTGACAACACTTTCTAACACTTACCTACACAATACAGGCTATTAAAAGCTTTTTGAAAACTTTTTTACTTTTTTCATTAAGAAATATTCTGTAGAAGGTAGTCACTTAAGTCACAGCTACAGTCAAGGGACAGGACTAATGACTGATGGCAAAGCAACAAGTATTCATACCACAGAGGAACTTGTCAAAAACATGTTAGAGAGCAATAGTTTTGGTCTTTTCAGAGGATACAGCATTATATCAGAATTATAAGAATCCAAAGTTATAAAAAGAAAACTGTTCCTATTCAAAAGATTAAATTGTTAAAGGTACTTTGGTTAATCATGCTAGCCTACTGTGGCCTCACCTTGAATATTGTGTACGGTTTTGTTCACTGCAATATAAGAAAGAGATTAAGCTATTAGAGAGTGTCCAATGGAGAGGAACAAAGATGGTGATGGGCCATAAGAGGAATCTGTATGAGGAGGGGCTGAGGTCACTTAGTTTGTTCAGCCTGGAGAAGAGAAGGCTAGGGAGAGACCTCATTGCAGTCTACTTCTCTTGAGGTGAAATGGAACGGCAGGCACTGACTCTGTGGGGACCAGTGACAGGACTCAAGAGAATGGACTGAAGTCGTCTCAGGACAGGTTTAGAATGGATATTAGAAAAAAGTTTTTCACCCAGAGGATGGTTGGGCACTGGAACTGGCTCCCAGAGAAATCTGTCAAAGTTCAAGAAGCATTTGGATGATACTCTCAGACACATTGTATGACTCCTGGGGATGGTCCTGTGCAGGGCCAGGAGTTGCACTCAATGATTCTTACAGCTCCCTTCCAATTCAGCATATTCTGTGATTCTGTGAGCTCCTCCCTTTAAATTTTTAGTTTACCAAGTAATTTGTTTTTGTAATAAATATAAACCGCTTATTTTTGAATCAAGAACTTGAAAATTTTGTGCTTATCTTTGTGCAGCTATAACACAGTCAGCATTTGGATAATACGGGTTATGCATTATGAAAAAATTCAAATAAGGTCAGTCATTGTGTAAAAATATGTACCAATATTACTTGGAATAGGGAAAGTTAGGCAGTCACATATATATTGGTATTTTTTTTCTAAAACTTGTAAATGGTATTTTCTTCAGAAGAAATGAACAACAGTGTTAAGGTCAATGACCTTGTAAGATAAAAAATTGTAATTATATTTAATGAATATGTTGGGTTTTATGCCAAGCTTGTCAGAGTAAGATTAATCCAGTATTACTTTAGACTTCTAGAATGTAAATATCTTAAATTATTTGTTTAGGCTGCCTCTGAAATCAACACAGAAAGATTTTATGGGACAATTCACCTCAGCCTATGATAAATATAAAAAAGAAATATAAGCAATATTCTCTGGAGCAGCCTGTCTAGGTTAGACGAAACTGCTAAAGACAAACTGACTAAGTTATCACAATTTCATTAACTCAAGTAAAACTGTATTGAGTTTGCATGGCAAGTTTTGGTAGTAGGGAGGTCTATAGGGGTGGCTTCTTTGAGAAGCTGCTAGAAGCTTACCCTACTGCTCCAACAGAGCCAATGCCAGCAAGTTCCAAGACGTACCTGTGCAACAGCAATTGCAGCCAGAGAAGAGAGGAGTGAGAATATATGAAACAGGTCTGCAGACATCAAGGTCAGTGAAGGAGGAGGAGGATGAGGAGGTGCTCCAGATGCTGGAGCAAAGATTCCCCTGCAGCCCCTCATGCAGAACATGGTAAGGCAGGCTGTGCACTTATAGCCCATGGAGGACTCCATGCCAAAGCAGGTGGATGCCTGATGGGAAGGCTGTGCTGGAGGCAGGTCCTGCAGACCAGTGGAAAGGGAAGCCCATGCTGGTGGTTTGCTGACAGGACTTGTGATTTGGCAGGGGACTCGCATTGGATCAACCTGTTCCTGAAGGACTGTGCCCTGTAGAAGGGGACCACGATAGAGCAGTTAATGAAGAACTGCCGACTGCAGGATGGGCTCACATTGAAGAAGTTCACAAAAGGCTATTTCTGTGCAAGAGACCCACGCTGGATCAGGGAAGGAGTGTGAGGATTCGTCCCCATGAGGAGGAAGGAATGGCAGAGACAATGTGTGAACTGACTACACTCCACATTCACAATTCCCCTGCACTTCTGGGGAGGAAGAGGGAGAGAATTCAGAAGGAAGTTAAGCTCAGGGAGAAGGCAGGGGTGAGGGGAAGGTATTTCTAAGATTTGATATTATTTGTCATTTTTTAACTCTAATTTGGTTAGTAATAAATTAAACTATTTTTCCCCAACTTGAGACTCTTTTGCCCATAATAGTAACTGGTGAGCGATCTTTCCCTGTCCTTATCTTGATCAATGAACCTTTTGCTGTTTTCTCTCCCATGACCAGCTGAGGAGAAGAGTGATGGGAGGAGTTTAGGAGGGAACCTGATGTCCAACCAAGGTTAGCCCAACACAATAACTAATTTTTCATCCTTCACATAGTCTTTAAAAGTATAGATGTTTTTATATTGGCCTGTCAAGAGCATTTACATTTGATTTTGAGCATGAAATGTGCTTATTGGTTGGAACATCTGATTTTATAGATCAGTGTTATCAGAGTGATCTTTTTGCGACAAGCCAGTAATCTCTGAAAGACTTTCTCCAAATACAGAGAGACACTTTCAGTGAAAATTGTTACTCTTCATTCAAAATCTCACTAGGAAAACAGGACATTGCCAGACATGTAACTGATTTTGACTTTTCCCACAAGCAAAGTTACGATAAATGTTCTGGATTAGGCAGGACAAGGTTGGACTACTGAAATTAAAAGCAAAGATATTTATTCCTGTTGTGCTGAATATATAGAAGCGAAGGTTCCAGGGACACCTTACTGCAGCCTTTCAGGGACAGCCTTCCTCCTTACTTAGAGGCGTTCATAAGAAAGATGGGGACAGACTTTTTAATAGGGCCTGTACTAATAGGACAAGGGGTAATGGCTTTAAACTAAAAAAGGGTAGATTCAGATTAGATATAAAGAAGAAGTTTTTTATGATGAGGGTGGTGAGACACTGAAGCAGGTTGCCCAGATTGCTGATGTTCCATTCCTGAGAACAGTCTGGTTGGACAGTCTGTTCATCCTGGTCTACTTGAAGATGTGCTCACTGCAGGGATTTTGGACATGCTCTTTAAATGTCCCTTTCAATCCAAACCATTCTATAATTCTGTGAGTCATTCACCTTTTAATATTTAATGCAATCTTTAAATCTGAGAAATTCTAGAAAGAGAATACTCATATTTGTAGGGTAACTAGATATTACTACTATTAAAAGCTCAATATCACCCTAGGTTGAGCTGGATAAACAGTAAGACTTGAATCTGCATTTTAGCTGATTGATCATTTTTTAAAGATCAGTCTTCTAAGCCAGAGGTTACTGATACAAAGACAGTACATCTCCAGAAGCATCTTGCCTATGCTGGACTGATGGACTTTTATCTCACTTCTACTAAATCTCTATCCGTTGCCTGAAATGATCCACATTATTCACTGAATAAAGCATAATTCCCATAGAATGGGCAACAAAAAAAATGTTTATTAGCATGTGGAGTGTTATCGAGATTTTCTTAAAATTTCAAAGAGAGAAGCTTTAGGATAAAACAGCCATTAATTTTTCTGTTTTCTTTAATGAGATTTGGAATATTTTTATATTCCAAAATAGAAATATCAAAAAACAGTCATCTTTGAAGTATGCTTGCTCAAAATATAGTATTTGGTCTATCCTGACAAATCCTGGGAGTATTTGTATCCAGAAAAAGAAAAGCAGTTAAATTTTTTTCAATCCTCAAGAAGAACACAAGAAATGCTGAACATAATACTACTTTGAACTAAGATTTTTTCAAAAGGGTAATCTAGGTTTATTAGCCTGGCTTTAGAGGTTTGATTATATCTAAGTGTATGTTTTTAATTCTGTCCTGATCTACAAAGAATGAAAACAGTCTGATAAGATCAGGGTCCTCAGCAGGAATATTGATTTCTTGATGAGGAGTAGAGATACCTAAATAATATATATATTATATATATAAAACATATATATATATATATGATTTTTAGAATATATAAATTTATAAATATAAAATAATACATATATTATTAATAACATTATATCTACAAATATATAATTATATAAATTATATAATAGTATATATTAAAAATTTATGATGCAATATAATTTAGGTATCTCTATCTATTCTCTCTCTCTCTTTCTCTCTCTCTGTATAATTTCCATAAACAGATCTGTTACTCTAAATGGTCTTATTTGATAGATGGCATGCAGGATAGATTTTGGTTCTTTACTGCAAAAGAAACTCATAGCGGTTTAAAATTTTTGCACAGACTTTGTGTAGGGGATCCAAGAAGATTTACTTTAAGGCGTTTAGGATATGTAATTAAGTTAAGCCTTTAGATAGTACAGTAAGTCTCAGTCATTTGAAATTACTAAATAAATGTGAACTTGCTCTGAGGCATGTACAAGTAAACATAGCAATGACATCTTGTACTTTTAAACTAATATTGTCTCATAGTTCAGCTACATAGCAAACTAATTTCTTAAAATCTAACCATAGATTTGAGGTGTTTTTAGACAAAAGCTTTCATGGAGACTCAGGCTGAAGCTGAGACATCTTTAATTTATCTATATCGTCGGAGTATACTACAATTACTTAAACAAACCCCCATCTAACCTTTGAGGTACCCTCATGTATCCCAGAAAGCCTCTAGGTGCCTCTTCAGGAGGATATAGACCTCCCACCAGTCCTGTGTTGTATCTGACAGGTTTGTGATGATATCTCATATCCAAGGGTATATCAAATGGCACTGGATATGTATTTTTAGGCATATTTGTAATTTAAGAAATAAATTCTAATTGTCAGGTGCTTAAACTGGATGCTGAATAGTTCATACAATCCATTATACTCAGAAGGCAACTCCACTAGCTGGCCGGCCACAAGGTGTTTACTTCAGAGGAAATAGATCGTAGTTTAAGAACAGGCAAATAGCATACTTATATATATCTACACAGATATATTTACATGTCTTGGAATTGAACTATATCTTGACCTTATAGATTGAACTTTACTATCTAGATAAAAAAGATACATTGATTTTGAACACTGTAAGCTGCCATGGCAGACAGCATGAGATTTCATCATGCAGAAGGCATAGTCATTCTCTATTGTTCTAATAAAACTGATGCTTAAATCAGTTTCAGTGCTAAGAGTATTTTTACCTAGAATATTTAAAATTTCAGTCTTATTTTCTGTTGTTCATAAAAATAATGAAAAAAGAAATTGTAAATAATCTGATAAATTTTTCAGATCCTCTCAATCCCTAAGATTGTTTCCATTGAACTGTTAAAATAGTCTATCATGCTATCTACAATTCCAATGTATGCTTATCATAAGGCTTGAAAAATCAAATATGTGCTCATATAAGTGTTTAAAAACTTACAGACTAAACAATAGTTTGGAACTTTTTGTCATGTAAGTATATCACATACACTATACTGAATAATGACTCTGTTTGGAATAATCCTGTTCCCAAGTAAAACAAAGTGCATTAATTGGTAAAATTTCAAGAACTGAAATTTTGCCTGAAGGTTTTGGAGAAAGAAAGTAAAGACTCTTATGCCATTGTACAAATTTTTTCCTCATTTTCATGGTTTACTACTAAATAGGTATTTTTAGAATATTCTGGTATAATTGCATTCCAAAGCAAGCAGAGTCTTGAACTGGAATTGGAATTAAACCAAGGAATCAGAATAATTATATTTAATACAGCTTGTCCAGTTGAATCAGTCTCTTCAACATAAATTTGTCCACATTGGAGCAAATGCTTGACTATGAGGCTACTCTTTTATGTTGTTTACTGTAGAAAATAGCTGATCAGGTGTATTCTGCAATAATGTAATTAACTTTGATCATGAATTTAGATGGACAAGTTTAGGATGGACTTGTTTAAATTACTTAATATATTGTACTTTTTCCTGTGAGAGAGAACTAGAGAGCATATTCTTTACAGCAACCGCAAACCCTTACATTTCAGTCCTGTAAATGGTCATTGTTTTGACATGGAAGAATGTCAGAGAATGGCTTCACAGCCACGGACATTGATTTTCTGAAATAAGTGTACAAGCAGATGCCTTGTTAGCCTAGCTAGGCCTTATTCCATGTTAAGTATAAAACTGCAAAGTCATGGCCTGTCAGCAAAGAAGCACAAACAGGCTGTCCTTGAGTGCTAAACTTAGTAGAATAACAAGTTGTGTGAAGATAAGAAAGGTATGCTTGACCTTGCAGCTGTAAGTAGGAGTAATCTTAGACCATTAACGAGTAGAATGAGCTTTGCATGCATATTCATGTAGTTAATTACATATTCATGTAGTTGAGTTGTAAAAGTGTGTGTTGTGTGCCAAATAAACGGAAGCTGTTTATCAACCATATTGGCTGTTGAAGTTTCCCCTCGCCGCTCGCAGAAGAATTAAAAAAAAAGTTAGTTTAACTACAGAATAAAGTTGAAGCTGGTATAGCTAAAGTGAAATTTTACAGACCAGTGTTAGCACTGTTAATGTCATAATTAACTGAGCTGCATGACTAAAACTCAGTTGAAATACTGCTTGATTTTAAAATTTAAGAACAGGATATACTTATTTACATAATGCTTTACAGCAAGATGGTCATATATTACCACTAATGTTGACTTGCTACTTTTATAACCATAATTTCAATAATATATGAATCTTTAAAATTGCAAGAAAAGAAATTGTAAATATTAGATGATAAACTAGAATTCTACAAGGCATTCATTAATATCTAATTGAATGAAAAGTTAAGACTTAAAGAATGGCTAACATTTTTGGTAATTCACAAACAAAGTAATATATTAATTTATGACTTAAGCTAAAGTTTGCAAATCGTATGCTATTTTAAGGGGAAGTGTCATGGTTTTACCACTAGAAATAGGAGGTTAGTCTCGGCGCGAAGACAAGGAGCGATGCTACCACAGCCGTCTCCTGAGCCAAAAGAGGAAGATGGCGTCCACTCTCCCCTTTTTATAGGGGACCTTGCTTCGCACATGCGCAGATGGCCCCTGGGGAATCAGCCTTTTCTGCGATTGGCTGATTAGTGTTTGGGCCCCACCCCGGGTACAGCCCCGCGTTCGGTCGCTCACAGGAACGCCGGGCCGGACCAGCCAGAAGCGACGCGTGGGCCGGAAGTGCGGACTGATCATGGCGGCCGGCGCGCCACCGGCACCGCCATTGCCGCCGTGCCACCCGCGCCACCATTGCCGGTGCTGCCTGCACGGCCGTCGCCACCATGCCGCTGCCACGCCACCGCCGCTTCACCGCTGCTTCACCGCCGCTCAGCACCATTGCCGCCCCTCTGTAGCCACTGCGTGCTGCCTCCGCTGTTCCGCGGCTGCCCCGTGCTCCGAGGAGGGCCGCGCCGCCCCGCGCCGCCCCGATGGGGGGAAGGAGGGGCCACCGAACCCATGCTGCAGGCGGGGAACCCAGCCATGCTGGGGACCAGCCCCATCCCCGCCCGCCATGGCCCAGGGGGATGGGGCGGCCCCGCCTCCCCCCTGCCAGGGCCTCTGGGAACGGGCAGCGAGGCTGCACCGCGCGGGCCCTGCCATGGCCCGCGGGGCCTCACACAGGACCGGGGCCCNAATCAGCCTTTTCTGCGATTGGCTGATTAGTGTTTGGGCCCCACCCCGGGTACAGCCCCGCGTTCGGTCGCTCACAGGAACGCCGGGCCGGACCAGCCAGAAGCGACGCGTGGGCCGGAAGTGCGGACTGATCATGGCGGCCGGCGCGCCACCGGCACCGCCATTGCCGCCGCGCCACCCGCGCCATCATTGCCAGTGCTGCCTGCACGGCCGTCGCCACCATGCCGCTGCCACGCCACCGCCGCTTCACCGCCGCTCAGCACCATTGCCGCCCCTCTGTAGCCACTGCGTGCTGCCTCCGCTGTTCCGCGGCTGCCCCGTGCTCCGAGGAGGGCCGCGCCGCCCCGCGCCGCCCCGATGGGGGGAAGGAGGGGCCACCGAACCCATGCTGCAGGCGGGGAACCCAGCCATGCTGGGGACCAGCCCCATCCCCGCCCGCCATGGCCCAGGGGGATGGGGCGGCCCCGCCTCCCCCCTGCCAGGGCCTCTGGGAACGGGCAGCGAGGCTGCACCGCGCGGGCCCTGCCATGGCCCGCGGGGCCTCACACAGGACCGGGGCCCGCGGCAAACCAGGAAGGGGGGCCGGTCCCGTACTCACACACACACACACACACACCCCCTTTCCCCGGCCGGCAGGGAATGGTGGGACGGGAGAAACGATTTTTATTTTCCAACCCACAACAGGAAGGTTTCTCTTTAATTACATACTAAGTTCTATAATGTAACACTAGATTGAAAAAGATAATTTAAAGTTGGCACTCTCATTTAAATAACAAATTGCAACCAATTCAGAAGATTTATTTAATCATAGTTATTTTTTAATTCTGCTTAAAATCATATCAAAGAACAAGACTATTTTGTCTTTTCCATGGGAGAAAAGTTGTGACAATTAATTAAGAGTACTGTTTATTCTTATGTTTATAAACAGGGGTATTTATTTTGATTACATGCTAAATTTCCATTGGGAGTGATTTCATTAATTTTTAACCTTCATTTACACCAGAGCAAATGATAACAATACAGGAGCAGAAACATTGTATTTGCTTAAATCAGAGTGGAACATATTTATTTCTATTACTTTTCAAAATTTAAAAAGGATAGATGTGTAAAGATTTTTAAACACAGTAAATAGCCAATAAATAAATAAACATGTACAGACTATTAAAGAACATTAATACATAAATTATCTTTATTTATAGAAATAACTATATATATAAATATTAATATAATATATAAAACAACATAAGACACAAATTTTCTGTTATGGCTTCCTTTCTGTTACCCCACGTCTTAGATGATAATGGAAATCTTCTGCCTGGCATTGCATGGTTATATATAATATCATAATAAGATCAAATAAGAAAATATGGTGTATAAAATTTTGCCTGAACAGTAAAAAGACTACTGAAATCTGGTATGTTCCAAACATCCAGAAAATCATGGACAAAATATGATCCAGGCAAATTAATTATACAGTAGATATCCACTGATGTGAGATATGTGCTTATGGAATATACGAAGTGTACTGTGCAGGTAGATTCTCTGTGTCTTGTAGGTATAACACACATACCCCATTTGCAGACGTACTTCATAGAAGGAAATCCTATGAAAAGTTATGTCAAACTGTGTATGATTTAATGAGTGTTAGAACTCAGCAACTACTGAGAGCTCCTTTTTTTTTTTTTTTTGTTAATTAAAATCAAAATAAAGTTGATTCGCCTTAATTCAGATGTCAAGAAGGCCTAGATCACCTTGATTTATCCAGGATTTCCTCTTCCCCATGTAATGGTTTGGGTTAANGTGTCTGTCTGTCTGTCTGTCTGTCTGTCAGAGGGAATCCCGACTGGTCATAATTGGGCAATTACCCCCATTTATTCCCCCATATATCTACCCTTTAATAAATTGCTGCCTTCCCTATCCGTCTCTTGTCCATTGATAAAACCTAATATCGTCCAAAACCAGGACACCCCAGCTTTTTCCTTGCTGTCTGTGCCTGGAGAAATGGTTCAGCAGCTGTGATGGAGGTGATACCAGGGTGCAGGTCTTCACTGCCATTTGCAATGACACATCTTTCCTATGTCACTTTTTCTGACTTTGCCTCTTAATTTCTCTTTTTTACCCCTAATTTTCAATGAACTATTTTATTACACTTTATAATGCTTGGTTTTGAGCTTCATTTTAGTATTTCTACTTGTATTAGAGGCACAAGAGAAAATGCACCACTGCTTTGTGCTGCTGTTTAGCATAGGAGAGGAGTACTGCTACTTCAGCATAAAACCTGTTCAAAACAGAAATCTTGCCAAATATAGCAACTAGAATAGTCGGAATCTCTGTATTTTATTTTAGACAGTGAAAAGTGTCTGATGCTTAAAAAGAGTATGAAATAACTTCAGAACTGGAAAATATGGTCTGCTTTTTATTTTAGATCTCTTTTTAATATCTTACTGGCTTAAACCTGAAACGTGAGAGATGTGATTTAAAGATATTTTTAAAATGTATTTTTATTAAATCTTTGTTGTGCTAGTTGATAGAAATTTGCTGGAGACTTGAGGAAACAAAAAATTGAGTCTTTCAGTCATGGTGAAAGTGTTTTAAGGAAATGTGAATCACAATTTAGTGGAAATTAAATGTTCATTGATCCAAATCTTGTTTATAGTCTGGACTTAAATTTAATTACACCCATTTATAAACCAGGAAACTGAAAGTTTTATAATAAATATTCATTGTCTACCAATTACCAATATAATAGAAACTTTTTTTTTTTTTTCTGAAAGAATAAATTTGTGGGGGTTTTGTAGTGGCTTTTTTGTTTGGTTGGTTGGTTGGTTTGGTTTTTAGTTATTCATCACTGTTATCAACTAGGTCAACAGAAACATGCAGAGTTTTACATAGCATATTTCAACACGAAGGTCAAGTCTAATGCAGTGTTTTTAGTGAAAATACAGAGATGCAATCCAAATTTTATTTTTAGCATTACAATAAATACAAAAGAAAAAGAAAACATTCTTGACAACCTTTGCACTTAGGTCTGTGAGATTACATGTTTCTACCTATCTCAGAATTAAATCTGACCATAATCTGGAGATGTCATGTAAATGAATGCATTTTTTTTCTTTCTATTTTTGCATGTAAGATTATTCTATTTAAAAAAACACACTGAAAGATTTCAAAAATATCACAAGAGTCATTCACTTGAAAAAGTTATAATATTTTTTATTCTTAAAATGCAATTGAATTTTGCTTTCTTGTTAACTGTTGGCAAAATATTAAGATTCATTTTCTGATGAGAAGTGCTAACTTTTAAAACTCCTGGTCTCTGTGTAGAAAGATTTCTCTGTGATGGCTCATTTGCCATGAGCCAGGTAGCATCATCTTCAGAAATCAGAAAAGGAGAGCTAATTCTTCTAGGATTCTACCCCAAGCCTTGCACTGACTTTATTGTCACTGGCAGAGGAAATGCTGTTTAATGCTGAACAAAAGGAAATGTCTGGATCAGTTGCACTGTGAGTGGACTTTAACAAACCAGAAAAAAAAGCTTAGGGTTTGTCGTGGATTGGATTTAATTCTTTAGAAGAGAAAACAAAAATATTTATTAGCAAAATAACACTTCCTGTGAGAATTAAATGTCTACAAAAAAACCCACTTAGACCATACATTCACTACTCTTGATACAGATTCAGGTTTTTAATGTCTCTTAAAAGGGTTCTGAAACAGCAGTTTGCCTATTATCTGTCCATTACATAGGTACTGGGAAGGAATCAGGCACTTTGACTTTAATAGGACTTGTTAATTTTATTGGTTATGCTCCAGCCAGTCAAGCCCAGGAATGTTTTCCAGCTGCTCTGTTTTGCATTTAAGATAGTAGATATTAAAGACAATTTCTTCCTACCACTGCCTTTCTATATTGTTTAAAATATCAGATATGTTCTAAAGGAAATTAGGAAGAGAAATCAGAGAAAATGCTGCAGCATAACATTACTACCTTAATGTAAAGGTTTACATAGTATTTTGCAGGATTTATTGCATATAAAGATTTGCAGCTGAGCAGGTATGTATTTTGTAAACTGAGCTGAGATTTTGCTGTCAGCTTCTGTGAATTTGTACCAAGAGTGCAATAAAAGTAACATAGCTTTCTGTTTACATATGTTGTTATACAATATTTAAAGTGTAAAGAATTTGAAAGGTTGTTAATGAATGGAAATGTTTATGCTAGAGGAGATGGAAAATGGAATAAAGAGTAGGAGGCATATGGTAAGTCAGATGAGAAACATTTCAAGCTGGGAGAACCATTCCTCTTCTATGGTGTGTTGAATAATCTGGTGTGGGTGTTTTTCTTTGTTTATATGATGTCCTAAGAGCAAAACAATTCCTGTGAGTAAGTGAGTATATTAATGAATTTTAGACAGTCTTGCCTGAGAGAAGTATGTATCTAGCTATAAAATATGCAAAGATAGTCCCAAATTATGATGGCTTCATTTTTAACGTTCTGTGTTTATTGTATAAATATTTTAAATAGCCAAGATGGGGAGCTTCCACTTTTGTGTGTATAGCTGCATATTTTTATATGCCTATTTTTATTTTAGCTGCAGTTTCCCTGAGAGAGGACTTCAACTAATGAAAAAACTTTAAAAACAGATTGCAAAATTAGTTTTCTGCCTATCTCTTGAAGTTATGTGTGTCAATTTGGAAACCAATTGTGAAATAACAAGAGTGCAATTTAAGTCTTGTTCAAATGCAACGACTTGAGTGTTGTGACATGTGGCATACACCAGCCCCAACCTCAGATCCCATGTCTAAAACCAGAATTTGCAAAGCTAATTTTGGTTTGGAACAAGGTGAGATTGACAGCTGCCAGTACACTAAGTGCTGGGATGCCCAAACCAATCAATAGGAAATGTGGAAAAGCAGAGCATTTCTGAAATGCTGTCTCCTGCAGGGACTGCACTCCCCAAAGCTGGAACCAGAGTTCTGTATTTTGCACATTTGTCTGATAAAAGCACTTGCCCAGTGAGTGTTGTTCTGCTTCCTGGGATGTTGATGGAGTTTTTATTTGCTACTTGTTGGATGAAGGAACAAAAACAAACCAGAAATGATTCTGAAATCAGCCACTCAAGACCACTCAATTCTTTCCCATCGGACAAGCTGAACTGCTAACATCTGCTCTCCCCTGGCCTGTGTGTCTTTTGTACTTTTGCTCACAGTGCCACAGTTATCCACAGAAACAATAAAAGGCAGTTACCTCCCGTAGTTTTGTGATTAGTACAGTCTGTTATTATGGACCAGCTCCAATCCTAACCTTCCTCATCCTTCATGGGAGAGGTCTCAAAATTGATCTTCTGGAGCAGATGTTCTAACAAACAAACCAAGGGAAGTAATGGTTTAAGTAAACTTTTTGTGTTCTGTGAACCCTGAGCAAATAGGCTCAGTAGAGATTTTCAGCAGAGATTGGTGGAGGAATGACTAGTCTATGGATGTTAGAAGAGGACAGACCTTGAGGAGACAGATGCACAGGAAACATCTCATAATATAGTCCTTGTTCAGACATTTTGAGAAGCTACTGTTCAAAACAGTAATGTGTCTCAGACATCTGTGAATGTTAATTTTTTCCCCCCATTCTTTCTCTGAACTTCAGCATCTCCTCTTATTTGAGTGAAACTCAGAAAAACTCCTTGTTGTGATATGTATGGTTAGTCCAAATCCTCCAGCTAACCAAAAAATGGACTTATAATATTATTTGTCATTGATGCAGACATGTGTAAGAAAATAAATATTTTTTCTCAAAAATGACTGATAGGATTTATTTCAGGTAACTTCAGATGTACTACACTTAAATAAATGATCTTGAGACAAAAATTTTTCTATTGCTTTTGCTCCAAAAGTTCCTCATAAAACATGTCAGCAGGAATCTTTTACTTGCTTAGAGCATTCCATGAGACATAGTAGAAGCC
>VYZS01102605.1:2293-22140 GCA_013400695.1 Neodrepanis coruscans
TTTCTTGTATGATCATACAATGAATCTCATAGAATCATTGGATGAAGGGACTTGATCTTGCGACTCTGCAGTTTATATGACTGGTTGGCATATTACTAGTATTGAAAACAATAGAACATAATTTATCACCTATAGCTGTCAAAATACAAAGGAAAGACTAATTTCAGTGTCTCTTGAAGTGTAAGGATTAAGCCAATTTCAGCATCAGTGACACAGAACCTACAAAAATTTTCCTTTGAGGTCAAAAACATCGACTACAGTCACATACATGAGCTTTTGTTTTTAAAGACAGCTGTGTCAAACATGCCAAACAATTCCTTTAATCCTTAAGACTGAATGCATGAGCACACATACTAGTTGTGTTTGAGTGCTCCAGGGAACACCAAGAAATAGATACATATTTTAAATCCATGTGTTCCTAAGCTGTTCTTATCTGCCAGGCAGATTTTCTTTGTTTGATTAATGTAAGCAGCTTTTCTTTTCTAATAACTTTTCCTCCAGTGACTTGCTACTTGGATTTTGTTATATGAGCTTGATAGTTTTAACACTAAAACAACAATAGTTCAGTTTGGGTTTGATTAGAACCCCTGTGGTGTTCCACGTTAAGCTGTGGTGTCACTTCTGTCTTTTCTTTAACTAAAGGTGAGTAACAACAATAAATGACGTTCTAAAGAGAAGGAAGTGGGGGGCGGGCAGGACTGCAGTTGTAGAGGTTTTGTGGTATTTTTTTCCCCTCAGTTGCCTTTAGCAGGAGGCCACATGAGGCAAATCATCATGAATCATTCACACATGCTCTGACAGTATCTCACTGTGAAGCTTATATTGAAAGAGAGAATATTAACTCTTACGAAAACTGCAGACTGAACCCAGCCTTTCTAAGCTGAACTGAGCTGATAAAAAGCTAGAATGAGATAATACAGGTAGCTTTAAGGAAAATATTCCCTGTGTGTTTTGGGAGTTGAACGCCATTTAGAAACAACAGTTAATGAAGACTACAATTACTTGCTTTGTGCTGGGAGGTGGAAAATGGGCACTACTATACGGTTTTGAAGACTTAAATGCTACCTCTTTGTCTATGGAAAACTTTGAATTGAATTGTGTCTTTTGTCAAGATGACCAAATCACTCCTGCTCTATGGAGCAAATACCTGCTCTTCTGTATATGCACATGCATCCCAAGGGGTTAAGCCGCTGTCTCCAGTTGCTGTAGTAGATGCCTTTGTCCTGTATGATGATCAGTCAAAGGTTGGACTTAATGGTCTCAGAGCTCTTTTTTAACCCAAATGATTCTGTGATTCTGTGAAATCAGCCCCATGGCATGCTTGCTTCTGCTAAGTAGAGCACAGGAAACTAGAAAGAACACAGGGCTAGAAATCTCCATTTTTCCTCAACATTTGAGATGTTGGGATGCCACCAAGTAAAGATTTGTTTGACTTCAAGAAGTATACAAACTGTTCCTTCTGTTTTCTAAATAAGGCTTCAAAGATCAGTCCTGAGTTGGGTGACAGCTTGCTCATTATTGTGCTGAGAGGAGCTGGGTGAATGAGAAAGCAAAATCTCAATCCAGGCTATGAGGAGTAGAACTTTGCAAGATGCACTGGGATTTTACCTGATCAGAAGTATTCCTCTTTATGTAGGATTGTGTTGGTGTTTTGTTTGGCTTGGTTTAATAATAACAAAATTAAAAGAAAAAAAAAGATCTTGAGTGCCCCATGTTCACTACCAGTCAGGAAAGTAAACACAGTACTCTAGAAAACAAGTTGAAAATTAGAGACCAGTCTTCAGGGGACCTTACATCAGAAAAACCATTTTCTTCAAGGCCAAAGTGGCAAGTTACATTCAGTAACTTGATTTGTATATTCAGTTTCTTCTCCTCTTCCTTGTAATGCAAGGAAATACTGGCATCTGCAAGGTAAATTTAACTCGTACTGTTTGGTTGTTTTTTCCCCTGCTTTATTTTTTTTTCTTTCTCCAATTAACCTATACTTAGTTTTTTTTCAAGGTCACTTTTTTCCTTGTTCTGAAAATCACTTAAAACAAGAATTGAATAAATCCTGTAGTCTGTATTTTAAGATCTGTGTTCCAGTATGTATGAAGTGACATGTTTTTCCTGGGTTAAAGTAAATTTCCCTGTTTTTTTACATCTTTTATTCTTTAACATTGTGTGTAAGATTGTAGAAATTACTGCCATATTAGAATTCTGAAAACAGAAACTACTCTATATCATATATACTAAAATCTTACTTCCTTGAAAAATCACTTAATCTTGGAAATCACATTATATAACTCCATCTGCCCTGCTAAGAATTAGGTTAACATCTATTTTGCCTGCTGGCTGTCTAGAAGGCTTTTTCTTTCCTTCCCCCCTCTACCTCCCTCTTTCAAATATCTACTTCCTAGGCCATTGGCTTGATTGTTTGGAAAGCTAAACATTTAACTAGAGAGCACAGTGAGAGACTGTCCTAGTTTGGACGATATTAGGTTTTATCAATGGACAAGAGACGGATAGGGAAGGCAGCAATTTATTAAAGGGTAGATATATGGGGGAATAAATGGGGGTAATTGCCCAATTATGACGAGCCTGGATTCCCTCTGACAGACAGACAGACAGACAGACAGANATGTAGGCATGGGAGAGAGAGTTATTTTTTCTTTGTCTTCCTCTGTGGTTTTAACCCAAACCATTACAGAGACTAAGAATTAGGATCCTAGCTAAGGTAAGGGCACTGCATACAAAGCTGATGACATATAACTCCAGGATCTATGTGACCTGCAATTTTGAAGGACAATAATAAACAGCCCATAACAGATTATGATGTCTGGATACTAGCAGCTTTCAGAGTGCAGATGGTGATGCTGTCAGGAAATATCAGCCTTTGGTCTCTAAATGTCTGTCACATTTCATTAGGGCGCACAGATGACTCTGTTTCCTCCACTGCTGAGGCTCGACAGCAGATAACAAATGAGTTTTGCTGGTAATGGCCCTGTTCCTTATTATTTTGTGATGCCTTCATTTCACCCAAGCACCCATATCTACAGAAGCAAAAAAAGCTTCCATATAGGAATTTTCATGTTGTTGGTGACAACAAATGTGTCATCGCTCAGGGAGATGCCAAATGCTCTGCTGAAAGGCAAAAATACCTGATTTCCTCTCAGTATGCCTCTCTAGAGGAACAATACATCAGCCTAAGGCTTTAGTGTATATTTACAGACACCTGCAGGAGACAGAAAACTCCTCTTTGTTTTTGGACTGTCACTTTGGGTATTAGACTGTACTATGTCTCTCCTGCTATCATTTTGCCTCCACCCTGGACTGAGACTCCAGCAGTGATGACACATGGAGAGCAACAGGTGGTAGGTATAAAGAGACATGATGAAGCCGTTGTTTTGTCCTAACAGCAGAAGACTACAACTAAAAGTTCTACTCCCTCCACAATCTTTCTGGTATGAAGTAGTGGAACTACAGCTTAAGCAATGGGATTGAGGGAACCCTGGCCCCTTCTATTACATGATCTTCCTTATCAAATTGTAGGAGGACACCACCAGAGTCGAAGAAATAGAGAAAGGAACAGGGAAAAAGGCCAAAAGTTGGCACCATAAAAACCCCGAAAACATCAGCCCAAACTCTGAGACAACACTAAATCTATAGGGCTGCTCTGAAGAAGCAATTTTCTTAGAGATTTTTCCTATGAATATATAAATGGTATAAATGGTATAATTTGGGTGAGATGAAGCAGCACTCCCTTCTGAGAAAATAAATTATTTGCCAAAGGAAACTTTCCCCAACCAGAACAGGTCATCACTACTCAGTTTTTCTTGCCTGCTTTATGTGTCCTTTATGCATGGAAAGAAAAAAACTAAAACACAATAATTTTGCTGTGAACACTCTGTGATAGGTGAAATTGAATGCCTATGCATGATAGCAGAAAGCCTGTGATATTATGTGACATGAAACCCACAACTGAGCATATGTGTCAGACTCTCAGCATTGTTTTCATAGTCAACTCCATCCCAAAAGTCTTGCACACTACTCCTGGTTGTTTCTGGTTTGCTGACTGTATTTTCATTTGCATGTATGGGAGAGAGAGACAGTTGGTGCCAGTCTTTCTTTTTTAAAAAAGTCTTTAATTTGCTGGTAAAGGAAAACAATTAACTTATCTCAAAATAAAGAAAACTTTTTCTGGCTGCAGCTGAAAGAAATCAAGGGATGAAAGATCATCTGCACTTTTGTTTTCACATTGGGCATATGGATAGGTTCAGAAGTCTTAGTGTCTTCAGAAAAACAAGATTTCTAACGATGTTTTCTGGGACATGTCAGAGCAGGAGTGGCTGATAAATATTCAGTAGGCTTTACAGGCAACTTTACTGCTACTTATAAGTGAACTTCTTAAGATCTTAGTATCATCCACAGTAGTCCTAAAATCTCATATGAGCAACTACTAGAGATAAATCTATAATAGAGAGTAATTTTTTTATTCTAGCAAATGGGGTGAGGAATTCTTATAAATCATCTCTTTGCACAGACTAGCTCTACCTGTCCCTCTGCAAAAAGGCAGCCTGCCAGGTTAGCCATTGTGCTATTTAACCATTATGGCAAATCAAGAAAAAAAGTTGAATGCTCCAGCTGTGATTTAGAAACTGTATGTTCTTATATTTTAATTGTGTTAAAGGAACATGTTGTTTCTGTAAGAACAGCACCTGGAGGGGCACTGGCTCTAGCTCATTCACATTTTGAAATCTACAGTCTGTCTATTTTTAAAAGTTTATTATTTTAGAATAATCATGTAAATAAATCAATACTTTGAATGAACCATTGAATATTTTTCCTAGGAGCTGAGAAAATACTCGTCATGTTTACCATTATCTCTGAATCTGGTTGCACTCAATGAGCCCAAGCTCCTAAAGGCTCCTGGCAGGTTTCTCACCATCTTGAAAGGAGCCTGGATTTTACCCAATCACACTTCTAACACTGGCTTCAAAGCTGTTACTGCTGTTTTCAGGTTGTACAAATTGCAGTCCATGTCTTGGCAACAAACCTTATGCAACAATGCACAATGAGCTCAGCTGAACCCGGGTTACCCATTTATGTGATCATCTGGGGTCACTGGTAAAGTGTTCTTTGCCTGACTTCCTAGGAAAATGAGGTTTACATGCTTGCATTAGCTGTCTGGGCTTATGTCTTCTGAATGCTTTTCTATCTGTTGGCCCATGCAATGAAACTTGACAGTAGGGTCTCAGGAAGTGACACCCCTTCCTGTATGGAGATACAGCGTACAAGGAAAAACAGGTGGGAACATTTGATTTTGATGGATGCTTTAAGGAAAATACATTTCTCCTGAGCATGCCTGAGCTACACACTCAAATTACAAATAGTAATTTTATATTTATATTTATAATAAATAAATAATAATATATTTATATATAACATATGTATTATAATGAATTATAATGTAAATTATAATTTATATTTTATATTACTATTTGTAACAGGTCTTAGATCATTTTAAAATGTTTTGATACACCTGGACTTTTAGAGATTGGGATGTGGTTTTTTAAGATTTTTAATTCTTTATGTAAATTTGAGGTGCATTCTTTATCTGAGACTTTTACAGCAAAATTTGCTATCTAAGCCAATTTAAAAAAAAAGAGGAAAATAATCTCTCCATAGGTCCATTTACAAAGGACTAGAAAAAATTCACACATTTTACAAAAAAAAGAGAATGAAGTGTTCTTAAAACATGGGAATTTGTTCATTTCATAAAATTTTCTTCGTATAAACATGGTATGCTCAACTTCTATCAGGTTTCATAGCTTCAACAATGCTTAAAACTATGTAAGACACACACATAAAATCAGAACTAGTAGCTGGAATCAACCTTGGCACTTCTGTAGCCAGATATACAAAAACATTACATTTTCTTCTTTTGCTTCTCCATTAAGATGATGAATTTCATCCAAAAGATACACATCCAAAAGATACATCTACAACAAAAGGATGTGTTAGTCTTTGTTGCAGCTTACTCTTCAGATAATGCATTACACTATAAGTTGCAGCAAATACAGGATCTGATTGTTCTTGACATTCAAACATATCATAAGTAACTCCTAATTTCTGAACACTTAAGTGAAATACCTCTTGCAGTCTGAAACACTTGGAAAATGATTGAAAATTCAAATGATGATAGCATATTTTCCAATGAAAATGGTTCCCTACATTATCAGCCACTGATGTGGGATTTACCAAAGTTAAATTACTGTAGTCGATCTCTAACTATTTCCAACTCTTAGGAATATTTTAATAATTCCTAGGAGAATTTCATATTTCCGTAAATTGTGTCATCAGAGAAAAATATGTCTTTACTAAAGAAGTCTTTGATTCCTTTCTATACAGATATGCCAGCAATATAAGAAATTGGGGTCTTTTTGAACAGGATATACAGCTCTGGGTTTTTTTGGATGCTAGAAAACAAAGCCGTTTTATTAGTGGTTGCAGTCAGGCAGTCCAAAATACCTCAGTATCTCAGAGGGCTTTTTTTACAGAGGTTTTCCATTTAGTTTTCCTTTTAAACTTTGGTTTAACCTCAAAAGCAGCACTTTTCCTTTGCCATTCCCAACAAAGAGCCCTGCAGCTTCCCCAGCCATGCAGGTAGCACTACACTCTACTGTGCCATGCCATGCCAACTGCAGAACTCCCCTAAACTGGCTCATGTATCTTTGCATGTCTCTAGCTCTGCATGGGAACTCTAGGGAGCTCTTGTGCTGGTGTTATCCTGGAAACATCTGCTACCTGTCCTCAGAAAATGAATGGTTTAGAAAACTTCCCAACAACCTTTCAGACTCTTTTTATTATTATTTTTTCTTTTTTATTAATTTTGTAACTGTTTAGTATTGTTGTATACACTATACTGTGAAGGTGACTGGGTACTGTTCCAGGTTGCCCAGAGCTATCATGAAGTCACCATCATGGGGAACATTCAAAGGCCATATGGACACGGTCCTGGTCAATTGGCTCACCACAGCCTTTCCTTCAGTGCATGAGTCAGGAAAGGACCGGCCACCTGCTCTCCCTGCACAGTGAAAGCAAAGCCCAGCTCGTGGCACAGGGATGACCTCGGCTCCCACAACAGATGCCCACATAAGAGTCAGGTAAAAGGTGATGCTGACCCTGTGACTGCCCTAAATGTACATAAACCAGTCAGATATAGCTAGTGATTATTCACTCTGCAATTTAGGTTATAAGTGACTGTTTAAGACTTTTTTAAAGTAGATGATGTGACAGGTCAGTTACCACAGTTGTTAATGTTTAGTGCTCTTATTTCAAAATAATACAGACCGTGACAGGTCTGTATTATTCCCCCTTGCTGATGCAGAACAGAACCCTTTTAAATTAATCAATTACAAGAAGAATATTTTCCTGTGTCCTGTACTAAGGAAATGCATTCTAACTCAATGCAAATAGGATAAGACTATTTAAAAGAGATTTCCTAGTTCAGCCAAGGCTCTTGGGTTTCATTCAGCCTTACATTACAGTGTTTTGTGCTGAAGAGCAAACTTTGTTTCAGGAAATTAGTATATTCACAATCAGAGTGTCAAGAAGTAGAATTGAACAAGGAGTAGCACAGAACTCCTTTTGGTGTGTGTCCTTCTTAGCTGTACTGACTAAACTTCATTTGCTAAAGTTATGTCTGTAGTCCATAAATGCAGGATGGCAGCTGCTATGTGAAACACGGCATTGCATGAGGCGCTTGGAAATGACTGATGGGGAACTGTATTGTGATGTTCAGTATTTACCCAGAGTGAAAAATCTTACTCCCAGCAAGTCTCTCATCCTCAGGGAACAAGTGGTCCACAGGCAATGCAGAGGAGAGATGAGAGCAGAGGGACAAGGCTCATCAAAAGACAGAGTCCAGGTCACCTCCAAAATACAGAATGAAAACAGTCCTGTAGATGTCCACCACCAATGTCCCAAAGATGAGATAAGAAAATGGTTGATTTGGGTCAGGTCAGCCTTTCCCTCAGCACCAAACACTCTGCCTCTGAGAAGGAATAGACATAAATGAATGCGGTACTACAGTGCGCTGGTGTTGAAAAACTGCTATTGTAAGGCCTGAAATTCAGTTTCTGAACTTAAATTCTTTCTAGATAAGAAGAACTGAACATTATACATGCAATTGTTATCAAAATTCAGGGGAAAAAAATTACTGAAATGTACAGTTTATGTTGAATTTAATAGAAAAAATGACTCAGCTTTATGGAGAACAAGCCTTTACACAAATCATTGATATTCCTTACAGGGAAAAAAGCCTCAAACAAACAGAAGTTATAAGACAGAACTGTAACTCTATGGAATTCTTCTTAACATTGTTTTCTTTCCAACCACCAAGAGCCATGTGTGAAGTCTTTGAAAGTATTTGCCTAGCATGAAAAGATAGTAGAGAATGGGAATCTTTTCACTGAGATATTTTTTTCAACACAAGCTAATACTAGAAGTAAAAATTCTGAGATTATTTGAGTTACAGAATTAGTAAAGACTTTTTGAGATAGTTGGTAAAGATGTAAATTTCAAAACAGTCATTTTTTCAACTGAGAAGTTACTACAAAAGATAAAAAACTAACACTCAATGAATGGGCTGAAAATAATCAAGAACTAGACCTAAGAATGGTCCAGCAATTGCAGATACATTTGTGTCAGTCATACACTGTACCTAACTTCACAGTAGCATGGGCCTTTATGTAAAATACATAGTTTGTGTTAATGAAACTCATTTTAACACTAATATGGAAGTAAGTTATCTGTGTGATAATATCACCTATTTGTCCTCCTAGTTAAAATTTTCTCTTTATTGGTCGCTCCCTTACCATGGCATGATTTATCTCACTTTTACTGTCATCCTCTTAATGAAGTTAGCCAAAATTCCCAGTATTAAATTACAGAGAGCACACAGGCTGACAATTTGGAGCAAGCTCTTTAAACTGGCTCTTCTTTCTTGGGTCAAACGTCTTTATTAAAGATTTATTTTGTCTGGCCTTTGAAACTAGTGAATCACCATCAATTTGAAAGTTTTTCTAAGGTTATTGCCTGGCAGAAGAGGGGAAGTAGAATCAATCTCTGCTGCTGCAGAACTCTTTCTTGTGATATCAGGATCAGGCAACCTTTAAAGGAAATTAGATTGTTGTCAGGTTGGAGACACAGCCATATTATATTTTTTTTTTTTTTTTCAATGTGACTGCAGTCTGGTTTATTTTAGGGCTATTGAAACAATTAGCACACCAATTACAAGGATGGTGAAAGGCTGCTGCTGCCTGCTGCAGAGCAACCTGCACCCAGGGTTGAAGGATGGACAATCCTATGACGCAGGGAATGGTAGGCTCTAGTTTGGTTGGCCCACTTGGCTGGTGGAACTCTAACTGAGCTCCTGATTTTTAGCCTTGGTTGCCCTTACAGTTTTGGCATTTTTTCAATCATTTCTTGGGATAAAAACAGACCTACAAACACGGATGCAAGATCACTCCTGGTATCCCAAGCACTTTTTGATCTGACAACTCAGTTGTCACTGGCGGCTCATGGGCCATTTTTCATGGCCCTCTCTTTAGTATTGTTCAGGTCAAATATTAAAAATTAACTATTTTCTCCACATTTAAATGATTTTTGATGTTGTATCATAGAATGGTTTGGGTTGGAAAGGACCTTTAAAGATCATCTCATTCCAACCCTCCTGCCATGGGCAAGGACACCTTCCACTAGACCAGATTGCTCAAAGCCCCATCCAACCTGGCCTTGAACACTTCCAGTGGTGGTGCATCCACAACTTCTCTAGACAACCTGTTCCTGTGCCTCACCACCCTCAGAGTGAATAATTTCTTACAAATATCTAATCTAGATCTACCCTCTTTCAGTTTCGTTCATCCTTGCCCTATCACTACATGCTCTGGTAAAAAATCCCTCTCCATTTCTCCTGTATACTCCTTTAGACACTGGAAGGTGCCCTAAGGTTTTCCTGGAGCCATCTCTTCTCTAAGATGAACAACCCCAACTCTCTCAGTCTGTCTTCATAGAGAGGCGCTCCAACCCTCTAATCATCTTTGTGGCCCTGCTTTGGACATGTTTCAACTTCCCTATGTCTTTCCTGTGCTAAGGACTCCATAGCTGGATGCAGCACTCCAGGTGGGGTCTCACAAGAGCAGACTACAGGTAGAATCACCTCTCTTTGAGGTGCTGGCCACATTTATTTTGATGCAGCCAAGGACACAGTTGGCTTTCCAAATTATGAGTGTTCATTGCTGGCTCATATTGAGCGTCTTATCAACCAGTGAAGCAATACTTGACATTTGGAAGGTATATAGCTTCTCTGAGCACAACACCCGCATTAACTGGTCATTAATCAGATTGTTAAATTAACCCATGTTGTGTATACCTTCCCTGATCTTTGACTCATGAAATTTTAGTTTTTCTCTGTTCCCTCTTACTGTATGTGTTTTGACAGTGTAATCTGAGGTCTTGCAAACTCTGAACATTTTAGATCAGTTTATATGAGAAAGAGATTCAAAACTTGACTGTCTAGCAAGATAGCAAGAAGAGAAAGATCTGTGAATCTTTGAGTACCTTTCCTACCTTCCTTTCTGAGGCTACTTCTTTCTTTCTTTTTTCTTCTTTTTTCTCCTTTTTTTCTCCTTTTTTTTTCTTTTTTTTTCCTTTTTTTTTATTTTTTTTCTTTTTNGCATGGAATAGAGACAGAGGCTGTTTTTTATTACAGCAACTTCTTCAGCTATTTTTTTCTCCTTTTTTTTTCTTTTTTTTCCTTTTTTTTATTTTTTTTCTTTTTTTTTATTTTTTCTTTTTTTTTTTTTTCCCCGACCACTTCAACCACTCTCTTAGATTAAGGTACTTCTAAAAACAATTGTCTCTGATTTCTGCAGAGTACGCAATTGGCTCTGAAGGAAGAGAGTGATATAGTAGTCTCATGTCTCTTTGACAGCTGCAGTTCAGCCTCCCACATATCTCCATCCCATCCTTGCCTGCTCCAAGAGCCCCAAGGTGTTCCACAGGCCCTTGGTTCACTTTTGGGGCCTGTAATTGTCTCTTATGGAAAATTTAGCATGGGCTGCAAAGTTGGGAGAGAGGTAGTAAAAGGTTTTTTAACAAAAATGAGCAATAGTTAGCAATCCTGATCACCAGCCACGGGTTCCTTTATTTTACACAGGAAAAAAAAAACCTGATAGCAACAAAATTATGTGGTATGTGCCCTTCAGCCCTGCAGGAAGATCCTTCACTTTTGTCCTTCATCTCCTGTTGTCTTCATAGATCAGAAACAAGTAGGAGTCCTGCCGGAATAGAAAGCCAATGGGGAAAACACAGATTTTCATTGATGTTTGCTATGCCTGTTCATCAATGTTAAAACAGAAGAAATGCTGCATCACCTGACAGACAGAGAAGGTATTTGCATGTTCTCTCAAAATAAAATTAAATAATTGTGATGTTTGAGAACTATGTTAAATTGCTTTTTACATTGACTGTCCTGGAGTTGAAATAATGAATTTGATATTTAGGGATACTCATGATAAAGTTGCTGACACTGAGAAGGCACTTGCTTTCTTGATGGAGGACTAACAGTTTTATTATTATTTACTTCAAGTCAGAGGCAAGTATCTTGTTGGAAGGTAGATCAGTAGTGCCCATCACAACTTATCATGAGAAACTGTTGAGCATACATGCCACTGCCTGATGTAGAATTGAGAGGATTTATAGCACAGAGAATACACGAGGGTATTAAAGTCTTGGGCAGGGAGCTGAGGAGCAGACAGAGAATACTTACTCACATGTTAATTAAGAATTTTCCACATCAACACACCTTTTCCACTTCTTGCCACTGCATATTGAAATATCATAGGATACTTTGTCATTATTTTCATTGTGCATATTTAGCACAATTCTGAATATATTTTAATGTCTTCTGTAGATAAAAGATCATAAATATTCCAGCTGAAAATGCTTTCCAAACAGAACATTAAAATATATTGATTGTTTTTACACCATTGGCCTAAGCCTTTTGAATAATCCTTTTGTCTAATTCTGATCTATGGCTCACAATGAGGAGCAGGGAGAGAGAGAGTTTTTTCTTCTTTTTGGAAACCCAAGAATCTGGATTTGTAAAAGAATGTAGGAAGAGGGGAGAGGTCCTGCAGTGCTAAGGATGAAGGACACCCCTTTGTGGTTAGTGAGAATTATCTACCGAAGTGGTAAATATCGTGACAGGGAAGAGTTGCCCTCAGGCAAAAAGTCAGCAGAAGTGTGGTCAATAACAGACTGAAATACTTGCACTGTTTCTATTAGAAGCTGATTCCTTTTAGAAATGGCAAGGCAGGCATTTGAGCAGTAATTTCATCTGTGTAGATATGCAGATTTTTTTTAAGCTATATTTCTGTGACTTTCAGAGGGTCCCAACAAAGTCACTGCATTACCCTGACAAGTAAAGTAATGTCCCGTAAAATACAGGTCAGCAGAAGGATTCTCAGAAGTTATGTAGGGTCTCATTGTTGGAGCAAAAAATTTTGGAAAAATTAAGTATTGAAAAGCCAAAAGTAAAAGTTGTTCTGTAAGCACAGTGCTAATGGGAACTGGCTTCAGACTTGGAGTGTAATGGCTGATGCAACAACAACAACAACAAAGTATTTTCCTTAATAATGGCATCTGGACAAATCTCTCTCTTAAGTGGATCCTCCAGTGTCCAGTTATATAGGAGCTCCCTCTGCAGACTCTCCCCAAATGGTCTGTGCAGCCAGCTATTTTCACAGGCTTTGCAAGAGCTTAATTTCTATATTTGCTAGACCTTTGTCAAACCCATATGAAAACAGATAAGAGACTCAGCAGACATCACCTTCCCGTTTTTGTTGATCTGAAAGTTCTTTAGCCATGTATTTAAAAAAGGCTTAATTTGAACATTTCTTTTAATGGATCTCCACAATGATGTTTTCTGGTAAAAAAATTCTTGCTTATGACTCTGGTAGTGATACCATTTATCACTGGCATTTTGACAGCCTGTATTTTGTCTAATTTGTGACATTTTAATGTGGTTTGAGAATCACAAAATTTTGTCAGGCATACTTGGAAAGTCAGGGCCTTGGAGAGATGGCAAATCAAACATTCAGAATCTGTCAACTGTTTTGAAATCTTGGCTTATGCTCATATTAAAATTAAATTAAAAAAACCAAACCAAACACAAAAAAAAAAAACCATCAGAGGAAAATGATAAAGCCAGTTAGGCAAGAAAAATACCTATAAGTAAAAGCGGTGGGATTTAAACTGCAGTATTTGCCATCAGGTAAAATGCCTGTGTAGACTTTCTTGGGTCTCTGCAGCACAGTTTAAGCATGAACAGACTCCAATTGAGGGTTTGGAGTTTTTTTGAGACAATAGTTGCCTAAAGCATCTCTAAGGAAAAGGTCTGTTTCTACGTACTTGAATATCCAGACCAGCGTCTACTATATACTTCCAACATTAGGCTATATTGCATGATGGGGACTGAGAAGACTTCTATTTCCATGTCAGTTGTTTAAAAACAAAACTACATGACAGTTTCCAAGTCCTGATTGTTTCAGGCATCTGTTACCCCCAGATACAGTGGGCAAATATTACTCATGATAACAAAGACAAAGGGTACAGTTAAATACTAATAACCATCTATGCTCTATTGCTTTTATGTCAAAATAACGAGATCACAGTTTTATTCCTTGCTTCAGGAATGAAGGAAAGTGACTGTTGACACTTTTCATATATGGTTAAGGTGGATAATTCTAAATCACAGATTTGTGAGAAAATTTAGATTAAAAAGTCCTTCTTTGCAAAGCCCTTCTGAATGGTCAAGGCAGAGCAACTGGAGAGTGTAGTGTTCAGCAGTATAAACCCGTGGCTGAATCTTTGGTGTCCCAGACCCTGCAGGCTTGTGATGGCAGTAAGGCCTCGGACAGAAACACAGAGTAGAGTTCATAGTGCATTTGGGTGTTGTTCAGTGCAGGGGAAATAATGAGAGCTACCAGTGCTTCCATGAGCTTCTTAGCAATATATCACCAAGTTACATTTGGAGAAGACTGCAGGCTGGTATGTCAGGTCAAGCAATTCTGCAATGCTATCTTAAGGAGGTGATTTCACTCTGAGTAGGAATGAGGCAAGAGGCAGGGTCAGGGATTGTATTGTGTCATGTCCCCTTCACCATGCTCCTGCTCACTCTGCACTCAACTCACATTGTTGACCAGACAGTCAGAAGGCTTTAAAATGATGGTCCAGGGAAAAGAAAACACAGCAGTTTGGTTGATAGAGAGACAGATTTCTTCAACTGAGAAGCTCAAAAACAGGCCTCAGGTGATTCCCTGATGACTACTATCACAAAATTATTTATACTAAACAAATTCAGGTTCTTTTTATCCCAGTGACCTATTAACCTTCTTCATGTACCTGGTCATCGCTAAATGCTGGGAACTTAAGTTTACCTTGGAAAAAAGAAATTCAATTGTACAATAACTTTTTGCTTTGAACTCACATCATTTAGGAACAAAGAAGAGAGAATGATAAAAAATGAAAAAGGTAGGATTATTTTTACAGCCAGAAATATAGTAGCATTTTAATTTAAATTAGGTGAAGAAATTGAAGACGTGATTAGAGATAAAGGGTAATAAAGGACAGAGACAAAGAGCTATTCAGGCCTAATGTTCAGAGAAATAGTTTTACCTGTAATACTGTGTAATTATTAAAAATGCATTGCCCCATAATGCTGCCAGTAGGACTTGGCATTATCTGCTCCTTAGCTTCTGTGACAAAATAGTGAAAGCTGCTAATTTTTTTCTTAAAGTATGATATGACTGAAAATGGTCCAACACAAATGAATTTCATTAACCCTTTAAGGGCTAATGTGGGACCAGGCACTGGGAACTTCCTCCAGAGAGCAGAGAAAGGCCTTGAAGGACTGTGACAGAGAAATCCCAGTGAAATCTTGACCAGAACTGAAAAAGAAATCTGTCAGTTGTGCCATTATAGCAATTAAACTGCTATTTTTTTTAATATAACAACAAAATGGCAAGTCCTTCAGCTTGCCTTTGTTTTCCCAGACGGGAGTCGTTATCCCCTTGGAGAAGGAGAAAAGAGCATCTTTCCAAGTAACTTAGGTCAAATCACACAGCCAATAAATTTGCAAGCAATGATGTGTGATTTGAAGTTTTCGCACAGTATTTAATTAAAAACCAAATTTATGACCTAGCTGTTACACAGAAATAACATTCTAGTTCATTTAAAATCTTAATTGAAAGTCACTTCAAAGGATTCCATCATTCTTTTCTCCAAATATTTTAAGAGACTCTGACACTAGGCATTTAAAAAAATGTTTAGTATAATCTCACATGTCCCAAGTCCGATCATAGTTTTCCTCCTAAATCATTCGGGGCAGAAATGAGCCTTTGCGATAAAAATTCCCCTTAAGGTTTTATGGGTTACTGATTGCATACATACCAAGGCCATTCTACTGTGTGTTTAAAAGAAAGAATAAATCTTTGTTTAGCTCTGCAGCAAGATAGTGAGTGCATTTAACTTTTATTAAGGAGAGGGATACTGCACAAGCAAGGCTGAGAGTGGTTATTTACTCCTTCATAAACATAAAGCTGGGCAAGCTCATTTTCTTTTGAAATTCAGTTTTGGTGTTTGGACCTTTTTGCTTTGATTTGCCCTTTCTCCCTGAGGTGTTAGGGTGTGACCCCTGCAGGGACTCTTCAGACTGGGTAAAGGTACACCAGCTGTCCTCTGCAGATGTTTTTGGGCAGCCCAGTTGAGAAGTGTCACTGTTGCGGCTGTTAGAAGCTGTTGAAAGGGCAACTCCATTTCTGGGAAATTACTCTCCAAGACATTTCTTGGCTGTAGATTTTTTTACACTCAGTCTGGGAAAGGACAATGCTGAATGATTCAGGTCCCATGAACTTTAGTAGGCACTGAGAATGAGTGAGACCTCCCAGAAGCAGCAAAACAAGGCAATGGGAAGAGGATGACCAGTTTGGAGAGTTGGAACTATTTCACAAAATAACAGAGTAATTGAAGTTGGAAGGGACCCTCTGGAAATCATCTAGTATTTGCATGAACTAGAGGTTGCGGGATGACATTCTCTCCGTGCTTGTCCTGGCATGGAAATCCTCACAATCCTCTGCTGAAGAATGATTTCCACAGAGACCCTGAGAAGCATTTCAGAAATCTTCCTCTTAACTGCCTCTTCCTCTTGAACTGCCTCTCAAGGTGTAGGAAGGCCAGATGAAATACACAGAGCTCTGGGCAGCTGGGTTTGCTGATGTGTTTTTTGCTGTCAGCCAGCTTCATGCTCCAGGTTCTGTATGCACTGCTGATAGAACAGAAGTATCCCACCCATCTGTTTCCTGATCTGGTGGACTTTTCCCTCATTCAGAAACCGAGTTTTTTGTAGCCACTTTGGAGTCTGTACTAGAAAAGCAAGAAACACTTGCTCAGAGAGAAAGTAGTTACTTTGCACATTTCATTGATATTCACGGTTTGAAGTTCTGGAGTGTGTCCAGAAAAGGTTACAAGAACTGTGAAGGATCTGGAGCACAAGCCTAATGAGGGAACTGCAGTTATTTAGCCTGGAGAAAATGAGGCTCAGAGGAGACTGTATTGCTCTTTATAACTACCTGAAAGGAGGTTGTAGTGAGTTGAGGGGCAAGGGTGTCAGTCTCTTCTCCCAGGTAACAAGTGTCAGGATGAGATGAAATGGCCTCCAGTTGTACCAGGGGAGATTTAGATTGGATATGAGGAAAAAAATCATCATGAAAAGGGTTGTCAAGCATTGGAACAAGCTGCCCAAGGAAGTGATAGAGTCACCATCTCTGCAGGTATGGATGTAGATGTGGCACTTGGGGACATGATTTAGTGGTGGACTTGGCAGTGCTGGGTTGAACAGTTGGAACTGATGATCTTAAAGGTCTTTTCCAACCTAAATGACTCTGTGATTTATGTGGATGCACTGAGATAAAAGTCACATAAAGCACAAGGGAATTGTTTTAAGACCACTGAGTGACGAAATGGGTTTCAGCTTTCTAACACAAAACTTTGTACTCCACCTCTACTTCTAGAAGACGAAAAATTTAACTTCACTTGAAAACCTACCCATACAGCACAAACCTGGTACCAGTCCACAGACAAGATTTCTTTTTTGCAGAAATGATTGTGCCCCATCCCTACAGTGATAAATATAGGAGACCCAGCACAAGGGGGAAAGAGAGAAGAAAAACAGCCTAATAAAGTACTCATCCTTAATAATTCATTGGATTAAAAATGGAAAGTAATGTATATATTTAATAAATTGTGTTTATTTTAATTATATGAAGGGAAATGAACAGATCTTCCTGAGTCTCCCCGAGGCTGTTGGTCAGTGCTGGAGTGCAACGCGAGAGTGATGCCAAGGCAATGCCAGGGCAATGCTGGGCAGTGCTGAAGCTGTGCTGGGGCAGTGTCCAGCTGCTGCTGGGCTGATGCTGGGTGATGCCAGGGCAGCACAGGCTTGGTGCCAGGTGATAATGGGCAATGCTGGCAATGCTGCAGTGATGTGGGGCAGTGCTGGGGTGATGCCCAGGTGATGCTGGGCACTGCGAGGAGCTGTCAAGCAATGTGACAATGTCAGGCAATGTCAAGTGATGTGAGTGGTGCCAGAGTGGTGCCAGGGCAATAACCAGCAGTGACAGGTGCTATTGGATTTGTGCCAGGGTGATGTTCAGTAGTGCTGGGTGCTGCCAGGTGCTGCTGGCCATTGCAGTGATGCTGGATGATGCCAGGGAAAAGCCGGGCAATGCGGCCAGTGCCAGAGTTGTGTCAGGTCCGTGTTAGGTCGATACCAGGGCGATACCAGGTCAGTGCCAGGACGATGCCAGGTCGGTGGCAGGGCGATGCCATGTCAGTGCCAATTCGGTGCCAGGGCGATGCCGGGCGCTGTCCGCGGGTGCCTCGTTGATGCAGAGGTGGCCGGCGGTGCGATAGCACCACCTGGCGTCGCTCCGCCGCCACCGCAGCCGCGGTGTCTCCGCACCCCACCGCGAGGCCAGCGCCACTCCCAGGCCGGCAGCCGCTCCTTGAGGATAAGCGGGATGCAGCCGCTCAGGGAGAGCACGGCACCGCCAGCAGCAGCTGTGACAAACGAGGATAAAGCGTGAAGGGAGTCAAAGCAAGCACGGCAGCTGTCAATGAAATTAGTAATATTTATTTACAGTAGTAAGACAACGGTCTAAAAAAACCTTTCAGCTCATCAGCCAAAGGTACTGTGGTTTCAAGCTTTGTTATTCTGTTATTTTGAGGATTTAATCTTCACTGTCCCAGATATTCAATTTCCATTCCCACCCACAGGCTGCTATCCTTTTTAGTGCTGTGGTTGTTTTGGTGTAAGCAGACTAGGTACCTCATAGGAAAAGGTTATTTGTTTTGAATAGCTGTATGTTTATTTCGTTTGGGGTTTGATTTTTTGTTGTTGTTTTGGGGTGTTTTTTTGGGTTATTTTTTTAGCTCTATGAAATTAATTTCCGTCCAGAAGTCTGACACGTGGTGGTGGAGATACTGTGCCACTCCAGTGGGGCTGCATTCCCTCCAGAGCTGGTGGTGCTCCAGAGCTATTGCTCTCTGAGTACCCCTTTGTTTTGGGAAAATACTTGAATGAAGTGACTCATAGCCCTGCGGATTCTCACTGCAGCATCTGCATTTTTTGAAACAGCAAATGCAGTTTATGTCATGTCCTTCTTTTTTTCCTTTGTCCACTTGGAATTTATACTGATGATGCTACTGATGATTTATACTGATGTGTTCATGACAGAGTCAAGGCTTTTAAAAATTACTCTCTCAGTTTTCCTTTTTCTATATTTGTTAAAGCATTTTACTTCGCAGTCTGGTGAGATTTTTCCCCATGGCAACCTATGGTGGGGCACCTTTTTTCAGACCAAGCAAGCTACAGATGTGGAGGCTTCTCCTCCGTGCAGAGTGCCCTTTATCCACTTGTCATACTCCTCCTGCCTTGGCTGTTCTTGCCTTCTAGATTTGAGGACCACTTTGTTGATGTAGCCATCATTGCTGATGCCCCTCCACATTATTAGAGGAAAGGTGGATTTTGAGACAGGGGAATACTATGCAAGAATTAAGCCTCCTGAACCACTGCAGATGCCAGCAGGGAAACCTGAAAACTCAAAAGGCTCCTATATCACCTTCCGGTTGATCTGATTGCTGTAATTCTTGAGGATGTTGTGAAGTGCTCAAGAGGAGAAGATGGGAAGGGAGGCAAGAAGTAGAAGCATAATACATTGTGGAAAGAAGGAAAAATGGAGGACAGCTGTCCTCTGTCTACAAAGGCCAAGAAAAACAAGTCAGGAGTGTCCCTCCAAACTGGAAGAGCAGCAGAGGAAAGAAAAAGACATTTATTTCCAAACGAAGTTTGGGGCGGGTCAGAACTGAAACCAGGGCAGACCCCCAGCAACACAGAGGAGGGGATAAATGAAAGGATGAACATGTCACCATGAACATATCAGGCAATGTTCATAGTGAAGATCAGCTGTTGATTAATGAAGGCAGTGCTACTGTGGGAGGTAAGGACCTCCTGTTCACACAGGTCCTGTCAGAAACTATATTCTGCTCAGAAAGCTGCCTCTTTTATAAAATCAACTCATGGGCTGGCCTGAGGAACCCAGGTCCACCAGGGAAGTGCTCAACATTGCTATGTGTTCACAGCTTTGCTGTGAATTTCCCCAGGATCCTGAAGGCATCAGACCAGCTGATTTCTAGGGACAATTTACAGTTTAGGACAGGACTGCAGTATTGTATTATTATATTAT
>VYZS01102605.1:22192-37753 GCA_013400695.1 Neodrepanis coruscans
ATTATATTATATTATATTCATGTAATATATGCAGCATTTAGCAGCACAGTATTGTATTCAGATAGAAACCATTGGACATGACCACTTGGTGATGTGTCCCTCACCTTCTCCTTCTGGGCACTGAGCGACACCTGACTCAACCTTTTCCCTGAGACCGGGGAATGCTGCCATCCAGAAAGTCTCGTCCCTGGGTGCCCTCTAATGTCCCTACTGACCCCTATCACTATCTCCAAGCACATCTCCAGCTAATCTCTACTAACACCTTTTCTAATCTAATCTAAAAAGCTGATGGCAAACCCACTAATTCTGATTGTTAATTCTCCAGCCTCTCTGCTTGATCTGACTTCTAACACAAGACTGTCCTCTTTCTACTGATGAAAAATGCCTTACTGCTGGGGCAGAAGTCACACGTCTCTGGGCATGGTGAGAATTAGTGACACCAACTTTGGGGGGGAATGTCAACCTGTTGGAGGGTAGGAACACTCTGCAGAGGGACCTGGACAGGCTGGATGGATGGGCCAAATTCAGTGGCATGAGGTTCAACAAGACCAAAAGCACTTTGGTCATAACAACCCCCTGCAGCACTACAGGCTGAGGACAGAGTGACTTGGAGAGCAGCCAAGAAGAAAGGGACCTGGAGGTTCTGACTGACAGCAAGATAAACATAAACCAGCAGTGTGCCCAGGTGGCCAAGAAGGCCAATGGCATCCTGGCCTATATCAGGAATAGTGTGGCCAGAAGAACCAGAGAGTGATTCTTCCCCTGTACTCGACACTGGTTAGGCCACACCTTGAGTACCATGTCCAGTTCTGGGCCCCTCAGTTTAGGACAGATGTTGATGTACTGGAGTGTGTCCAAAGAAGGGCAACAAGGATGATGAAGGGACTGGAGTACCAGTTCTATGAGGAGTGGCTGAGGGAGCTGGGGTAGTTTAGCCTGGAGAAGAGAAGGCTCAGGGGAGACCTTATTGCTCTCTACAACTACCTGAAAACAGGTTGTAGCCAGGTGAGTGTTGGTCTCTTCTACCAGGCAACCAGCATTAGGACAAGAAGGAGGTTTTAAGCTGCATCAAGGGAGGTTTAGGTTAGACACTGGGAGGAAGTTCTTTACAGAAAGAGTGACTGGGCATTGGAATGGACTGCCCAGGGAAGTGGTGGAGTCCCTGGAGGTATCTAACAGACTGGATGTGGCACTGAGTGCCATGATATAGTTGACAAAATGGTGTTAAGTTTTAGGTTGGACTTGATGATCTCAGAGATCTTTTCCAACCTAAATGATTCTGTGATTCTATAATGGCTTTCCAGATGACAGAAGTAGGACTTAAAAGGCATTGCATGGAAGAAGTGCATTGGCATGATACCTGGACAAAAATGTTCTGCTGTTGAGATAAAGCCTGTACATGTAGAAAGAAGATCACATGCATCCAAATCAAGATTTGTAGCATGTTTAAACAGTATTGTTTTGGTGTAGAATTTTTGAGATATTTTAGATACAGTTGAGAAGTGGATAATTTTTTCTTTCCCCAAACCCTCAAAGAACAAAATCTTTCATTACTGAAACTTTGCCTATCTGGTACAGATTTTAAGTCAATTAATTATAAAACTCCCTCAGATATGTAAGTGGTAAAAATAGCAACAGCAACAACAACTCTCAGATATTCCCTTTGCATGACTGGGTCAATTACTTGAAAAAAAATCTAATTAACACACAGTGTCTTCCCTCTAGCTTTTGCTCCTGTCTCAAGTCCTTTAATTGCCTGTGAAAAAGTATCTGCACTGAGCAGCTGTGATGTGGAAGGGAGAAATCATAAATGACACAAATTCAGTACTTCACAGAGGTACTACAGAGGTAAACAGGAGGCCAAGTCACCATGAGACGCTAATGAGTCCAATTATTGATTGAAACATAACTGGCTTACGATGCTTCTCTTTGCAGTTTGTAGGGTGGTGGGGTCATATAACCCAACTCAATCGCACAGGGCAAATCTTGCCCCGCTCCGAGCCCAAAGTGTTTAATGCTCTCCATGCAGCTGCATTTATCACCAATTAGGATGACACCTGAAAAAGCAAACCCTTCTGGCAATGATCGGTTTTCCATTTACCATGCTACAGTAGTTCGTAACAGAACTTACCCAAATAAATGAACACTAATGTTAAGCTGCCATGGAAAACTTGTTGAATCATAGTCAACATGTTAATATGGATTGCCCAAGTGATTTCTTATAACAATTCCATCCTTTGAAATATATTGGTGGGATCTTCCTCAATGGTAAAGCAATATACCTCTTTCTCAACTCCAAGGTAAAATTATATCTTCAAAGGAAAAATCCCCACTGGTTACAAGGTTTTACTTTGAATATTACTACTAAAAATATGCTATAGAAAATTTCAAAGGAATTTCTGACTCTCTGCACACTGGTGTAGTCCTGCAGTAAGCCAGACTTGAATGAAGCTCTTTAAAGTAACCAAAATCAGGGTCAATTTCCTTCCCAAGACCTCCTTTTCCTTTGTTCTTACCCCTTGCCTTGGAAGGAATATAGTCCCAATCCTATGGGCAACATGTTTATGTCTGGTTTCAAGGACCAGTTTGGTAGACAGTCACACAAATATTTGACTGTCCACTTCCCATTTTGACCTGTGTGGGTCCATCCAACCACTAGAATTAAATTTGTAAATTCAAAGAGCTAATCTTCCATGAGTGTGAACACCTTAAAACATCTGTTGCAAAATCTTTCAATGAATATAAAATAGATGCTATAATATTTGATAGAATATGTGTAAGGACATTTACTCAAACTTTCGCATGCACTTCCAGTTAATTTCAGTAGGATCATGAACATTTGGGGACTGGATTAGCACACTACCTTAGTGCTCTTCGGGAGAGCTGTTCCCTAGGAACTATTTTCAGACTCGTTTTCTGGATCAAAAATTGCAACACAATGAATAAATATACAGCTACCATGATACACTCAGCCGAGACTGAATCATTTTTCACAGCAAGAAACCACTGAGGTTTGAGAAGATTATGGATCACAAGAAAAGGGCATTTCTATAAATAATTAGATTAGAACGAACAAATGTGAAACTTGTATTGAAAAATGTGGCGGTTTATGAGATGTGAACTGTGGTTGCTCTTAAAGAAATGATCAGAGACAGATTTCAAAAGCAATGTGCATTTTTCAACCTCCTTCTACCATGAGAAAAAGCCTAGGTTGTGGGTTAGAGCAGAAGCCGCTCTCAATTATAGGCATTGTAGGGGACACAGCTCCAAATAGGCTTTATGGAGAGAATCATGAGACAAAAATAGCCAGGGAAACTGTAATTTTTCGAACAACATCTAATGCCTTTTCATATACTTACTAATGGTGTCGTAGGGTAAAACCGAAAGTAAAAACGGTCTTTGTTCCTGCCGCGCGGGGCCGGCGGCCGGGCGGGGGGGGACAACCCTTTCCCCCACCCACGCGGACCGGGGGCTGCCCAGCACCGGCGCCCGCGTGGGTTTCAGTGGCCCCCTTCCCCTCCAGCAGCGCCGGCGCTGGGGCTGTGCTGCCGGTGGGAGAGGTGACGCCAGCGGCGGCAGCGGCACAGGGGCTGCGCCAGCCCGCGGAGCAGCGGCGCCGGTCCCGTGGCAGCAAGCACATGGCGCTGGCAGCGGCCGCCATTAACGAAAGTGCCCTCCCCGCGCACATGGCATATCCGGACGGGCGTGGCGTTTCCCGTGAGCCACTACGTACACGGGGCGGGCCNCAGATCGACCGTGGGCTTTTCTCTAATCACCCCGGCGTCTCTCCGGGAGCCCAGAAAGAGACCAGCACTACCCTGGAGTGTCCTCACCCCAACACGGGCACTGTGAAAGCTTAATTTGTCTGTTTTTTGCACTTTATTGTTAGTTTTTCTGTGTGTGTAGAATAAATTGTGATATTTGTGTGTTTTCTTCATTTTGGGGTGTGTCTGTGGCTTCTCTCGGAAATCTCTTGTCCAAAATCGCTAAATTTGTGGTAAAACCACGACAAATGGCCAGACCCAGATGCATGTATCATGCAACGCCGCACAGCAGCCCTGTGAGCTCTTTGGCTCCCACTGCATCACTTGTGAAACCAGGGCTGGACAGGGATGCTCCTCTGCTTGCGGAGAGCAGGGTCATAGAGTGAGCCAGGGAGCCCCAAGACTGAGCATATGCTTCAACTGGATCCTAGTGGGACAGCAGGATGTAGCCTCCTTGCCTCTTTGCGTGGCACATGGGCAAACAGTGCTATAAGCACGCCAGCTGTGCAACACAATCATGGCCAAGCTGGCTCCAGATTCAAAACATCAGGACTACACAAAAGAGTGAATTGCAAGAATGAGCCCATCCCTAGTAACACAGCATGCCCATAAATTCAGCAGGCAGTGGATACCTCTTTGGTCAGTGTTCAGGGCCAGGTATTTAGATAGTTTTAATCAGCACAACTTTTCTGGCGTTTGTGGAGTCATGTAGATTTACAGTGGTTTATGACACAGCCCATTATCAGCAAGTAACCACATTCTGAAGTTGTAACTTCAGCTGGAGAAAAATCTGCGTGGTTTATGTGGCAATTAGAGCTTTCTTAGGAGAGTGATGGCCACATGAAATCTCAATTCCCTCTCTTACAGTGCGCAATATATTGCACCTGTCTACCTGACACATAGGCTTGCCTGAGCTGTCACTGCTGCCACTTCGTGTGCTTGTCCCAGCCCTAACTGATTTATTCTTTTAAGCTTCTACTGTTGCTTTTCCAGTTGTGGCCACAGTGCTGTGCAGTGCTGCGCAGTACTGCCCAACCCATTTTCCTTCTCAGACTCTCACCACCACTTTGGGAGAGACCACCAGAAGATGTATCACTTGGGTATCAGTTAAAGTCAGACTTACACACCACACAAGTATGACCTCCAGGTACTAAAGCAACTCAAAGACCTTGTACTACTTTACAACTTGGTGGTAGCCATCCTGAGAGATTTTAACCACTTTACCCCTAAGCTGAACATCTGGGCATGCTGCAGCCAGAGCTTTGTTGCACAACACCTTTTTTATTAGAGCAGCAAATCTCACCAAATTCCTTTCTGCTCCTAGATGAAAAGTAATGCAATTACTCTTCAGAGATCAGGCCTCTCACTTGTTTTCCCCACAGTGTTTTCAGCATCGCAGTCTAGATATTACTGCATTTACTGTGTTATCCATCTCTCAATGCACTTACACACATACTCTTGTTCACCCCTTTTGCAACATCTAGTAACCCCTGATATACTCCATCAGCTTGTCAACCAGGAAAGCAAAATAGAAAACAATAAGGAACATCAGAAGGAGGTTCTATTATATTAATTAAACATAGCTAATGTTGCAACATTTCTATAAGCTTATAACGAATTATTCAGGATAGTTTCCTTAATAAGCACAACAAGCTCTATAACCACCTGTGAAGGATAGGCAAGAAGATGTGCAGACCTACTTCAGGCACTTCTGGTGAGGCAACAAGCTCCAGCTGGGATCACTCACCTCCCTACCACCCAGAACTGTAAGAAAGCACAATGTGCCACTGTTGAGAGATTTAGTAGTAATTGCTTCTATCTCAACTCTGTTGCTTCTCAACGTTTAGGACCAATCTAGGAGTACTAAGAAGAAATTGTCAGAAAAAGGTATTGTAGTAGTGGGCTCAGAGCATCTGTGGTTGGGGAGGCTGCTCTTCCCTGGGAGATTGGTTGGCTTTTTGAGAGGTGTTTCTCCTTTCCTATGGCCTGGGCTGATTCCCCTCTTCTAGTTACTCCCCTTATTTTCCTACCTGACATTAGGCTTTATATCTTCTTTAAATACTCCTTTTTTAAGTGGACCAAAAGCTTAAAAAATTCTCATACTTGAGTGTCACAGCTCTACTTGTTTCGCTTCTATCCTTTTTTTTTTTAGTTGCTTTCTCTGTTGTTCTCACACATTCAGAGCATAAAGCCCTTCAAGAGTAAGGGCCAACTTCTTTATGAGTTGCTTGAACAGTGACTTTCTATTAGAAGCCCTCAGACGTTGTTTTAATGTGCACAAATAGTGATGATGTTACTTTGTGTACTTTGAGACTTGTTGCTGTTACTGCTTCTGAAACTAATAACTGCTTGACCTGTGGTTAATTAAGTATCATTTGAAGTTGTTTACTCTTGTTGTGTTTGTAAAATGTCAGAAATATGAATTCATCTAAATTACTCCTATCCCTAGACTGCAGAAATGAGGTTTATCTCAACTTAAAGAAGCAGGAAATTCTCAGCTATAATTAAAATGCATTAATCAAATAGGGAAATACCCTAAAAGGAAGTTGTCATCTATATTTTCTGCTCGTTCTCAAAATGCATAATTGGGTTCTACAGTAATTTATTGTGTCTTGGAGCATGCAGTTTCCAAAGCATGGTGGAAATCCTCACAGGAAGCAATGGTACATGTTAGAGAATAGAATTTTTATTTCAATATTTCTGTGTTACTGGCAGTTATAGAAAACAATGTTAGAATTCCAAAGAGCACAGTATTTTTCAATGAAATATCTATTTGACATATGGATGGTCACATATTCAAATAGTAAATTAGGAAGAAAGAGGAGGGCTGCATTTTACTTTTGGTTTTGTGGTGGGTTCTGTTACATGCTCAGAAGAACCCAGATATCATCAAAACTGAGAACTGACACTTTCTCCAAGTTTTTCCTCTCGGTGTCTCAACAAATACAAAATACTTGCTCTTTAGAAAGTAAAACTCAAAATCAGCAGCAGTGAAGGGTTTGTTTTTCAGGGAGCTATAGTGCATTGTCACCTGTTTTGCCTTTCAAGTTGTCTATGTAATGACTTGGAGGTAATACAGGCAGCAGCGTGATGGACCAGAGTAGACCTCCTGGGACAGCTTCTGTTCTCTCATCTCACATGGGTGAGTCAGGAGAAAAGACATACTGGAGCAATGGGTGGGAAAGTGAAAGTGCAAACTGTTGATGCTGCAACCTGATATGGTGGCAGGTAAGAGATGGCACTGTCTTGCAAGACCTGTTGGATGTGTATTTAGGATGTTCTTCATACTGCAAATCATAAAGTTATATGCATCCTTTTCATAAAGTACTATTGACTTCAGGTAAGACTTGCTACCAAATGTCTTGGTATACTTTAGTGCAAATCTTCCCCTGTTTTTTGACTTATCATTAGCAGGAATCAATTGTAGCAATATATTTCTTCTCTTGTGGAAATAACATAGTATGTTCTTGCTTCCTTTTTCTTGATGTTCTAACCTGCTTTAATCATAACAATCTCTGAAATAACCAGAAAACAGGAGTTCCTGATATTAAACAGAAGCAGGAGAAACCCTAGAAGTGAAACCCTTGCTTCTCTGTGTAATGGAATGTTAGGCTGGGAGAGGGAGCACTTGCAGTGGCAAAGAAAAAGAATGACTCCAACCAAAATAGCCTTAGCTCTTTATTGTCTGTCAGTGTCTTCTCCCCTGAAGTTGGGAAAAATGCCTGTTTCAAAAAATAAATGGCACAATATGGCCTTTGAAGCTCTTGGTGGCAGTGAAGCGTCACAAATATTTTAGTGCAGAAACTGTGACTGGATTCTGTATGTCAAGTTGAGAGAAAAGTCTGAGGATGTGTAACTTGAATCACCCTGTGCTGGCCTGAGGCTCCATCTGTTATTCTTGCATTATTTACACCAACTGCCTTTAAATATCACACTGGGGATTTGTCTGTGGATTGTCTATTGAGTTTGTGTTTAGATAGAAGTTTCAATAACCAAGGTAACCAAAAGCAGAGTATATGTTACACTGCATTCCCTTCAGTTTTGCTGTATGCAGTTGTAGCCCCTCACCTCTCTGTATCCCTTTCTGGATTAGTTCTCAAACTGCTGAAATGTATCTGATATAATTCATGTCATGATCCTTTGAGAGTAGGAACACTACCTTTTTTACTCTTTCTCACTAGAGATGCAAGTTACTGAGTGCCTCTGTTTTCTAAAAAATGAGTTAATGCCATGTGATTCAGAGTACATGCTGTGATCAATTTTACATTGCTTAAAGAAGTGGCAAGGTGCTCATTTAAGGATCTCTCCAATGACCTAGTAAGAGGAGGGAGGAAGGGTGTGGGGCTCTGTTTGCAAACTGAGCAGCAGGCAGTTGCCTACCCTGCATTGCTGTCTACAGCTTGGTAAATATTCCCATCTTCCTTGTCCTGATAGCTGCTGCTGATAGTTGCTGACAGATAATTAAAAGTAGAGAGCCGTTTAGTGTAACATCAGCTGCAAGTGTTTGCAGAAACTGGAGCTAGAAGGAAGTGGAGGTTTCACCTGGGGAGACTAAAGGGGAGGAGAGCTTTTATGAAGATAGATTAATTCAAAAGAAAATGTGTTTACAAAAAGCTTGTAAAATGGTGTTTTCAAAAAGATAGCATTTCGACCTATGATGAAGATTTCCAGTTTGTCTTTATTAGAGAAGGATGCTTTCTACTCTCTTCCCTCTCCAAGAGGGAAGTTTCCTAGTGCTGCCAAACAAGTAAATTATGACATATGATTTGCATTTATCACTTGGTGGGCTTTGCTCCAAATATGATTATTACCTAAACTACCTGGACACAAAACATTATTACTCCTGATGCCTAGTATTGTGTGACTTTTTTTTTATGGGCTTCTGAGTCACCTCAGATGCTTTTTCATTTGTTTATTACCTGTAGCCCAGGAGTTATAGGTGGTGTGCTCCACAACTTATGGCAGTACACGGGGTTTTTCTTCTGCACATTACATACTGCTGAACATACCTTACTAACCTTTTCCTCTCTCTTGAAGGTTGGCACAGGGCAATAAATAATTATTGGCGTAATCATCATTCTTAACTGGAAAACTATTTTGAGGATATTGCCACAGTAGTCAGTGCCAATATGATTTAAATGTTGTAGCGGCAAGTATTGTGGGCCTGGATTTTAATGCCTTTCTAGGCATGCCAAGGTATCTGTTTATGGACTCACTTGAACTTGTTCATGTGTTATCCTATTAGCAGTTCCTCCTGTTTGCTTCCAAAGGATCACTGCCTGGACCTACAGCCTATTTTCTGCATTCAGGTACACTGCTGCTTCTATTTCCATCAGATCAGGACAGTTGTAAGCTTGCAAGTTACAGAATAAGCAGGACTGATGGGACTGAAATCCAGGTACCTTTCCATTGGCAAAATCAGAGTTAATCATAGGTAAGTGGAAATGAAAAGAAAACCATTCTCCTTGCTTTTGCCACTTTCTGTCGAGGGAAAGCAGTACTTTGTGTCCCTGTGTTCAGGTGAACACTTTCTTCACTGAATATTTCAGAGAAGCTTTCAAAGCTCCAAACTGTCAGTCATGGCTTAAGCCTCTTGGGGCAGCAGAAGTGCATGTTTCCCACACACATCTGCTGGGCAGCAAAGCACAGTCAAATCCTGCCCAGTAAAATCAGTGTCATGGGGCAACATAGCAGAAGCTCACACCATGGCAAGAGTTACTGGCTTAATAAGGCCTCTGCTAGACTGAGCTGCTCTGCTGGAAATACCTCGTGTTTTTCCTAGAAAAGTCTTACTGTAAGAAAAGCTGTGTGGTAATCAAATTCTGGTGGTCCCTTATCGCTTTTATCCTCAGCAGAATACACAGCTTGGTTTGCCCTGTCACATACTGCTCCTGGGACTCCTACTGCAGAAGAAAATACAATCGGGCATCTGCCAGGGGGCTGATGCAAATGCAGGGGTGACAAAGATGCCAAAATAAACACATATTCCCCCACTGTCCTGACGAGTGCAGAAAGACAAGGGACCTTTGCAGAAGATGGGCAGCACTGTCCAGTGACCTGTGGCAGGCAGTGTGGCACTGGGATCAGTGGGGGCAGGCACAGGCTCTGCTAATGTGCAGCCCCATCAGAGTGGGAGCAGCTGCCTGACTGGCAGGCAAGATGCTGTCTTGGTTATCAGTGTAGTGTTGTTAACAAGGGCAACAACTTCTTTTATATGTGGATGGCAGCAAACTGTGGGAAGAGTGCTTGCTGGCAGTGCCCCTGGCAGCTGGTCTTGTCACTGCCTACTCCAGAGACAGCAGTGACCCCAGAGAAAATACCCCAGGAGGTGAGCCCAGAAAGTGAGTGTTGTATAGTGTGGGTTTGTTTGAGTACAAATAGGATATAGGCGAAAGCTTCATTCCCTGGTGGCTGTCCTACCTTCCCCATCCTAAGTGCAAAGGGAAGGATTTGGAATTGCAGCAATTTAGAGAACAAAGCTTTCTGCATGCTTATATCTTCAAACAAAGAATTGAAGTTATTAAAAAAGTAATTTGGTGCATGTAGGTATTAACTGTTACTATTAATTCTGAACACCAGTTTGATTTGGCTAAATATTTGTTGCTTCTTTGGTCTCATTGGGATTGGATTTCTTTGAAAAATAGAAATGCAATTAGTGGAGCTGAGGTGAGTGGGTAGATGCTTAGGTGTGTTTGTATCACAAGCACCTGATATATTGAAAACTTCAATGATGTTCTGCTTGGGGCTTATTTTGCAGAATATTATCAGTAGTAAATCACACTAACAGATATTGCCAAGCATGCTAATATTACAACTTGTCTTGAGGTAAGTGGTGGACCTGCATGTGGGGTCTAGAAATAGCCTGGCATGGTAAAAAAATGTTTGAGCCAAAGCACTATATTCTAATAATCAAGGAGTATAGCATTTCTCATCTGCCTCTCCCTTCCTAAATAACTGTGTCCCTCATAGTAATTGCTCCAATTCTGTTCAGTGAACTGTGACAGTGTAGTTAATGAAACTTAAAATGGGAGCTATATGATAACACACAGTTTTAAGCACCTGTATTGGAGTAGAATTAAATAGTGAGACCAGAAAGCGATATCCCTGCTTGCAATAAGTAGTACCCTCTTTCAATGATAGCCTCATGGAGAGAAAGGGACTACAGAGACTCAAGTTCTATTTAATATGAATGAATCTATCAACACTCTGGTCTGAGATTAAAAGCAGAATTAAGTTTTAATGGAGCATAAACACTTTAAGGGTTTTCCATTTGTTCAAATATGTTCCTTTCTTGAAGAAAAGGAGATAAATGCTTAATGCAAATGTAGGACTAGGTAACACAGTGTGAGTGAGGGGAAGATGATTTAGGTGAATGAATTTTCAAATAAAAGGAGCAGAGATGGATGACAAGAAAAGTTAAACAAGTAGCATGTAATTAATTCTCACAATTTTACCTAATGCTTTGTGACATATCTGTCACTAACATTGTCAGAAGCTATAAGTGAAATGAGATTGAAAAAATTTCCAGGCAGCAGTAATCTTGGTGTGTTGGAAGACTGTTTTTCTAAGATGAATGTCTCTGATTACATACAGCTCAAGTAGACATGAAAGAGGAGTTTAAAAAGCTTAAGTTCTGTATTGACTTTTGTCTTAGTCTGCTGCTGTTACTCCAACTAGCAATATATAATCTATATGACATTAAAGAGATGTATTTTTTTTTATTTGACTGCCCTCCAGGGCACTGTCTGTAATTGTAAAAAAGGACATTGATGCATCTGATTATGCAGTTTTATTGACTTGTTTATATATATGTCATTGGGATTTTATTCCTATTTGAAAGCATGTTTTCCCTGCTAATGCACCTGAGACTGATGTAGGTAATTGTGCTCTCTGGCAGGAAAATAAATCCTACTTTTTTGGTTCACAAGTGCAGCAGGAGAAAACCACAGGGATGGTCACTTTCTCTTTTAAAGGGCTTCCCCAACAGGATACATACTAAGAATTAACACTAACTAAGATTTAATGTTGTGTTAACATTTTTTTTTAAAACTAATATCACTTCATTTTAGGTACAGTAAAGTCTTTCTTTTCTGAGGCAATGATAAGTGGAATGATGTTCAGACACTGCACTTGCAATGAGAGCTACATACTGCTTTTTCATTCCAAGATACTGTTTTTGGTTGCTTACCATTTTTCTGCTTCTTAATTTTTCAAGTTAATATCTTCCTTCCCAGATGCCCTACACTTGCAATGACTTTGGTTAAATCAAGAAATGACAGAACGATGTTAGTTGAAGACAAATCTAAGGGAAAAATAGCTTCTTTTTTTTTTTTTTTTTTCTCAGGGAGGGGGGTTTTTTTTTTTTTTNTGTTTTTTTTTTTTTTAGAGTGTGTGAGTTTTGTGGCATTTAGTTGGTGGTTTTGTTTTGTTTTTCTTTTTAAATTGATGGACTCAATTCCTTTATGATGATTCTGTGCTCATAGCTTGATGCAAAGATTTGGAATCTGGGAGGAGGTGGTCTTTGAAAGTGAGCCAAGGGTTTTGCTTTTGTCAGGATTTGCTAATTACTTGAGGGGGGAAAATTGGTCTGTATATCCTAGGATGTGTTAATTTATAAGCATGTTCTGAATTCTTGGAATATTCTGCCTTCAGGCAGCAATAGTTACTGTATCTTCCCTTTACTTTCTACGTACTCATTAATTGTGTACGTGACTACATGTATCTTGAGAACCTTGTGGTTGAGGACCTCTTCTGACAGTGTCTACAGAGCACAGATTGGTCTGTGGTTTGTTTTTTGGATTTCCCCCCATCCCCATTTGTTTAGCTAATGCTTAGCTGGCATGAAGTTGCTAAAATTCAGCAAGTTTCAAAGGGGGTGTGAGCAGTAAGAAACAGACCTAAAGTGCAATAAGAAGTAGAAAACAGCAGAGAGCAGAAAGAAAGGATCAGGGTAGAGGGCCGGAAAGGAGGAAAGGGAGACAATTGAGGCCTGAGTTGTTTCACAGAAGAATAGTTAAGGAATTTCAGAGGGAAATAGGTTGGTGATGCACCTTTTCTATCTTAGCTTCAAGTAGTAAGTAGTTGGGGCAAGGAGGGAGTGTGGAGGTGATGCCTTAGGGGGTATGCTTAACAGTTGGGGAATTCACTCTAGCTAGGTAGCCGGATAACTTTGGAATATTAAGGGCCTGTCTGTATTTCATATGTTTGCATTCTTCTGTATAGATAAGGGAGGTATTAAGACAAAATATAGAGTTAGGCTTCCAGGGCTACCAGGGACTGGACTGGGGTGGAGATAGGTAACAAGGGTTATCCCCTTGGTTATCCTGTTGGGTATTTAGGGGACATAGTAGTTAGATGGGCTATAGTTGGGTAGTGTGTAATGGGTGGACACTCTGAAGGTTATAAAAATGGACAGATTGTTATGATTTTTTCCTCTTTGGATCATCGGACATCACCAGTAAATCTGCGTTCTCCCTTCGCCTCTGCAAACTGTGTGTTTCTCTCATTTCTTATCTCATTCCAATAGGCAACAGAAGAGTAGAGGGAACTGTACAGGGGCTAGTGACTGTGCACCCAGAGTAAGACGAATGCACTGAAGATGGTATTGCAAATCCAACAGCAGGTATTTGGAAGAGCTTGCCAATGGAAACAGTGAATATGAAGATCCAGTCAGCAATGGAGTTCAGATCATCGTTGCACAGGCCTTACAAGTTCCTCCAGCTGGACTTTTACCAAGGATTAACTAGTTACCATGACTGCAGACACAGTTGGACATCTTCACAGTGGACCTGCAAATAATACTATTATCAAACCCAGCTTGGAATGTTGAGTTCCTAGGTGGCTGTATTGGCTGTGTCTTGTTACTGGTTTACAGGAAAGACATTTTTGTAGAGAAGATATGGCTCCTTTGGCATTAAGCAAAAAGAAGAATAATATTAGGCTCTGGGCNGACTTCACATGTTAAATGAGAATATGTACCAGCAGACAACTTGAATTTATGATTAGAAAATATCTTGGCCTCATCCAGACCTACTGTTTCCTCAGGCACTTGAATCTAGAGATGTATGAGTGAAAACAGCTTTTTCTGAACACAACTAATATGGAGTAAGTTGTACAAATACCCAGAGTGAATTACTGTGATGAAATCTAGTGGGAAATAGCCGATTGTTTCTCTTCTTAACCTTGCTAACTTGGGTGACTACAGAAAAACCTGTGCCCTTCATTACTAATTCTTTATTACGTTCTGGCTTGAATGACTTGTACAAGAGGACTCCAGTTCACTTACTTCAATCTTGGCTTATGGAAAATTGTCAGAAATTCTCACAAACTATTGAAAAACACAAGTCTTCATCCAACAAAGATTGTTATGTGAGAGACAGCAGAGTTAGAGGTGAAAATTCTAGTTGATGTATTACTTTCAGGATGTTCAGCATCTCCCTGTAAGAGATAAATATTCAGAAAACTGGAAATGTTAGAAGGCATATCTAACTGGGAGATTGGTGGTCAGCCAGAGAAGAGAGAGTAACAAATGCGCACTTGTGTGAGAAGAGTATTCCCTCTCTGTTTTTCTCTGTAAAGTGGCAGGGAGATGTGGCTGTCATAGTTATTGGCAGTGACCCAGATGGCCTGAAAAGGGCAATCTCTAACTTTTGAGGTCAACGTCAGTGTTCGAAATTCTGTGTCTGTTCTAATCTTTGACCTAATACTTCCCATTTACCAAGTTCACAATAAGCTACAGAGTTTTAATGGGAGTTACTCTGAGGAGATTGTACAGTGATGTCAGAGCCCCAGTGGTTGCAGGGAGGGGTCAAAAAGAAGACTTCTGACCAGGTCAAGACCATTCAGGGAACCAGGCTGTGGCCATTCAAAACTCACTAAAGGAATAATGAAGGGACCCAATCCATAGACAGCAAGTGGGACAGTTCTCAGTAGGAGCTTTTTGAGGTTGGAAGAAAGATGCACCAAATTGAAACCATTCTCTGGTAAGACGCTAACATCACATTACTTGTTACAGCAGTAAAAAAAGATTAAACTGAAGCTTTATATAGGTTCTGGGACAGTTTCTGAAGTGATAAAAAGCAACTGGGAAAATAGCTAAATTGGAAGCCAAAGAGAACTTTTTAGCTTGACTTGCACCAAATTTTCAATAACAACAATCATTACATAGAAATTGCCCCTGGTTTAGGAAGATGCAAAAATTTATATTGCATAACAATGAAAGACTGGCAAGAATTGTTTGATACTCCATATTTTTCAGTGACAGACTAATGCTGAGAGTTGTAAAACGACTCAATACATTTCCTGGGGAAATTATAGAAATGTGCGAGTCCTAGCTGCTGTGGGGCAGTAGAAGGAAGTTAGTTAGAAGGAAGATGTATCCAGATTGCTGCTGACTTTATTCTTAGTTCATGTGTCCTTGGTAAAAACTGATTTGCAACTGTCTCCTGAGTATCACTTACCTAAAAACTGAAATTTAAGCTGTAGGAGGATAGTAGTGGCTAAATCTTTCCCATATTCTCCATGCCACCAAGGGATATGAAGGAGTGGATGTAGGCAACATATGAACCAGTGGGCCCTAATCTGCTGGAGCTGCCCCATTCTTGCTGTGTGGCTGGCAGCAAAACATGACTTAATGGTGCAGCAGAGTACATCACTAACATCTGCCAGGTGACTTGATGGGTTTTTCTTCTCCTTCCTTCAAGTAAGAGCTTAGAGGAAATTTTATTCTGTGATCAACCATGGTGCTTGTTGCTATTGAAGGGAATACAAACAGCATTTTGCATCTGGATACATCTTC
>VYZS01102606.1:4144-35919 GCA_013400695.1 Neodrepanis coruscans
AAAAGGAAAATCCAACTGTTTCTGCCTGGCTGTTCCAGTAAATACATTGTTATATGTTGGTAAATACAGCACGGAGCTGAAGGTTATTTTTGTGCTGAAAAGCAAGATGCTGTGTTGTGTACAGGGTGTTCCTGTAGCCTCAAGTTACCCATTTGACAGGGGTTTATGAGCATAATTTTAGGGATTGCAGGCTGTGTTATTTTTCTACTGGGAGCCATAATGCCCAAGACTTGTATTACATTGCTTGGATCATAAAAATAGCTATAATTTTTCCTTTTTGTGTTTTCAGAAAGAACCTTAAATATCAAGCCCTGAAACCTTTTAATGAAAGTGGTTTAAGTAACTGAAATGTATTTTGTTTCTTCTATGAATTGTAGAGTTGGATGTAGTAACATTCACACTGGGTACAATCCCACTCAATGGTATAATACACAAATAATGTTAATACTCTTGGAAACAACTATTATTTCTTGCTGATAATGCCAGTAGATATCCAAGATGATAAAGTTTGTGTTTTATGCCACATAACAAAGTTGTCTGAATGAATATAGCTCCATCAATATGGCAAAGTGGCTAGAAGTATTAACATGACTTACAGCTGCAAGATTAATCAAAAATTACTACCAAGCAGATGTTCTGTTCTTGCAAGTGGCTCTCTAATTTAACACACTAAAATCTCCACTAAGTATCTGTGCATATGTATACACATGTCTCTGAGAATGAGTGAGCTTTTCAGATTTTTCCATCTTTCAGTGTTTTAATTTTTTGAAATTATAGTTCTCCCTGGATTATCAGAACTGCTTTTGTGGAGGTTATATCAGCCATCTGCAAAAAGGACAATTCTTTTATATTTTTTCCCAATGCTAAGTGTTAAATAAAACCATATAATAATATGTTACTTTTTTTAAAAAATAACATTAATTCTGACAATGGCATTTTTGTGCAAGTATTTTTGTTACTATTTTTCTGTATTTTTTACAGCAGCAAAACACAAATATAATTTTTTGGTGATATTTTGGTTTATAGTGTATTAACCTTTTGGGCCTTCAGGTTTTATACTCTCAGATCAGAAAGAAGGTACATGAACCTCTTGGACCAGAAACTCCTTCATTTTTATTTGAACCAATGAATGGCCAGATCTGTCTAAACAGGCCTGTGCTCTCCAGGTGCTGGTTCTATAATTGTAAATCACCTGCTGCCTCTTATAAGTAGGGCATAAGTGACTCTTCTCAAAGGATTGGGGTATAAAAAAAAAATCAACATTTCTATTCTTTCCCGATGTTCATTATAACAGTTTGTAGAACGTATGCTAAGGAAAGAAGTTTAATACCCTTTTTCCCGCCCCCATCCAGTTACTTCATCTTGCCACACTGTCACGGCAGAATCTAATGTGTTACCTTTTTCTATGAGCACAACGAAATGAAGATTAAATTTCAGTAACAGTTGCAACAAGTTGTTTTCTTCCAGGAGATGGCACTGTAGCCTCATTAACAAACATCAAAATAAATGGGAGGGACAAGAAAGGTGTTTGAAGGTTTGCAGGTGTTTGAAGAAAGGATTTGAAATGGATCTTGTAAATTTAATTCTTCTTGACAAAATACTGAAGCTTTCTGTTAGGACTGACTTGATTCAAAGTTCCTTTTCAATCCTTTACAAGTAATTTCTAAACTTCACTTCTGTACAGTAAAGTTTGTCAAAGTTTGTGCAGGTGAGTGGCCACCGGGGCAATACTCCTTCTGTAGCCATGTGGTGGTCTGGTTTGGTCTGAATGGCTGGGTGCTGCTGCAAGGAGTGGAGTAAACCCTGGGCCCTAAAAGCCGAGTTATGTGGCTGAAAAAGCAGATGTAATAGCATAGTTCCTTTTCTACCTTGCTCATGATTTCCCTTCTCTCAGGCTTTCAGCAGGAGCTCTAATGGGAATGGTGGCTCTCAACATGAGAGACCTCACGAAACCAGGTGTTGGATTCTGGTGAACAGATGGATGTGTCAGCAGTGATTACCTTCCTCTAAACGAGTGTGTTTTACTACTTAAGTTTTAAAATTAAGGTGTTTGGGCAACAATGCACTGGCTTGCTTTTCGGGTCTGGAGTTAAAAAGAAAGAATGGGTACATTTTTAATTTATATTTCTATTCTAAGTCACTCCCTCGGGTACTGTTTTACAATTTGACCATAAAACTGACAAAATATCCACCAAAGCCCCAATTCCAATGGTAATATTCTCTGATGCAGAACTAAGGTTTCCATTCTGCAAAGACTGACCAAAGAGGAAAACGAGTAATCTAGAACAAACTGTGTGATTCCAATGAGCTACAATCTGCACCGTAGTTGTAGAAACAACTGGGGAAGGTATCTAGCCAGCAGTTGTCACTGGAGATGTCTGTGTAAGCCAACAGCAGGTTTAGGAGCTCACAAGCTCTTTAGGTAGTTATGGTAGTCTTGGGGACAGGCTTGCACTGCATGCTGCAAGTTCTAAAATAAATGTTGCTATATCAGATGCTGTTTGGGATAGGATTCTACAAAAGTCAAAACATAGGATTATTTTATTTGAAATAAATTGTGTTGTGTGGAGAAAAAAAAAGGCAAAAAAAAATCTTGTGCAGACATTTACAGGAACTATTTGGCCTTGAACACTTAAAAGGAAGTGATTATGTGTTTTGAATGGTCTGTCCAACCATTCTGCAGTAACTGAGCTGCAATGACTGGAGATGTAGTCATGCTTTCTGTTCCAGGCAGCAGCAAAGGCAGAAGGAAAGCTTTCAAGTCCTGTGTGAACATAAACACTGACCAAAACACATCCCCTGCAGACTGCTGTTCTTTTCAGCCATTGCTGTGGGAGATCGCATTTCTTGGATGTCTGGCTGAAGCTTGTTTTATCTCACTTTCAACCAGCTTTGCATTTTCCATCTTGCTGGGGAGTGAGTTTTGTTTGTTTGCTTTTAATTGCAGCCTCTATCCTGGTCCTCAAGCCATCAGAAGGGGGCTTTTTTCTGGTTTGGACATGTTAATAACTCCTCAGCATTGGCTGTGACACAATGTTTGTCTGAGGACCAAATGCTGCAGTTGCTTACCTACCAGATGTCAAGGGCTTGCCCCAGCACTTGACCAAAAACAGTTCTGTGGACTGACTCATTACTGCCTGCTCCCAGCCATGGTCTTGAGCAGGTTTTGCCACTTTCCATATAGTTTTGTCATTAGCTTCTCAATTCTTGAAGGAGTTCATTCCTTCTCAGTCAAGGAGATCTTGAGAGAGACGGTCTCATCCCAAAAGACTAGTTTGTTGAGTTGAAGTAGATTCTGATTTTCTAACTCATCCGACTCTTTGTGCTATTTTGCACTGTTTGCTTAAGCTCAAAAAGCCTGTGTTCGTCAGCAAATTCGTCCATGATGCTCAGAGCAGCCAGTATGCCCTTCAGCCTTCTGTTTTGCTTTGAAGCCTCCTGTTCAGTTCAGCACTGTTGGTTCACACTCAGTCAGCATTGTTGTGCCCCTGCAGAGGAATTCCTTCCCTCTGCAGGACCTGAATTTGTCGTTCTTGAACCTGATTTCAACTACAAGTTTGCCTTGCAGAAACAGCCTGGATTTAAGACATCAAAATTATAATTTACTAAGATAGTGAAAATTTGTTTTGTATTAACAGCTTGTCAAGGATAACTCCTGCAGTGTTGCGTAAAACACCAACTGAAACTTTATCTTAGTCAAAGCAGAAACGAAGTCAGTTTGACAACACTGTCTTTTTCTCATTCATAGAGTGATGCTCTAAATACCATCTCTTTGTCAGAAAATAATGAAGGTAAGTGGTGCCCCCATTGTGCCCCTGACACACCTTAACTAGAAAGGACCAAACGGAGCTTCTTGAGGAATTTCAAAAAGGAAAAAATACTTGTTTTTAAATAGGCACTGGTTAACGGCTCAGTGCTTATTATGGATCAATTCTAGGTTTATTAGTGTGTGTGCTGTTTCTAGAAGAACCAAAGCGTATAAAGATGCAGAGAATGTCATAAAACTGACATGCTTGAGTGCTCTCAGCTATCAAGAACTGAATGGGTAATTTTGGGTGTACAAGCAGGCAATGAAGAATTTTTTTCAGGCTTCATATGTATCTATTTGTGGAGATCCGATATAATATGACAAATACTGGAATATGGATAAATTGTCCATTTAAAAAACCTTTTATCTATCTGACAAAGCAAAAACTGTCACTAAGTTCGTGTAATGTTAGGAGTCAATGGGAAGAAAATCTCTGAGGTTTAAATTTTTTTCTTATGACTGAAATTTGTTTTGAGATAGCTTGGTGCTGCTGGTTACACCAATACAGTAGAATGCAATTCAACTAAGCACTGAATGGAACAAACGGGCTGGTTTGGTTACATATTTGTAGGCTGTCTGCTTCTTTCAGTCAGGAACATCAATCACCCTTGCTCTAATGGATGGGAAAAGTGGCTGTTCGGTGGTTATCCTCACTGGCAGGGCCTGCATCTCTAGTTTCCGAAATAAGTTTATTTCATTAACAGCAGAGGGGTTACATTGCATCATTCTGGCCAAAATGGACTTTTATTTGTAGTTTTTACAGCTCTGCTGCCTGAATTGTAGTTTCCTGGAGGGGAGTGCTTACCTGAAACTTTCAGATCCATATTTGTTACAATGAACAACTGAGAGTATAAGTCTGCCCTGAGCTAACTTGTGCATAATCCTGTTAATTTCTCTAGGCAGGAAAAATCATTGTTTTTTATAATTTTCTAAGTTTCAAGCACTAGTATATCTGTTTTGGTTTCACTTGGGTGTGTCTTTGAACAGATTAGGTCTCAGTGTGCCCACAGAAGCCATGAATACCCAAAATGCCTATTAATGGGTAACAAAAGGACATAGCATCCTCTGTGACTGTCACGTCAATTGCATTTGAGAATAATATTTTCATATTATCTCACATTTTCTAAATAATTTGCTTTATCCTCAAAGTACTTATAGGAACTGCGGAAGTTAGAGAGAAAACTACTGTGTTCTTTTCCATCCCTGCAGAGGTTATCTGGCTCAGCTCTTATGATCTAGGCTGCTTTATCAACTGCACAGCACTAACTTGACAATAAAGATTATCTTTCCAGAGCAAGGAAGCATTTTGCATTAGGGACTGAGTTACTGTCAGAGGAGAGGCAGCTGAAGGAGAAACAGTGAGATTGTGTGAAGCTGCTGTGGAGGCTCAGATAATTACTTTTGGAGCTTTAATAAATACAGGTGTATGGTTGTGGTTAATAAATTCATGTATGTGTCTGGGGGAAACTGTGAGACAGGACATTCCCTGATCCATGTAGATGTAAAGCTAGCCATGAAACACCAGCAAAGAAGCTACCCCTTAATCAGGAGTATAAAATCCTTTGGGAATGGAATATCAAGCATAACTCTCTGCAGAGGCCCCAAGAAGGGCTATGCAAGCTGAGCTTGGGCATAGTGGAGTATCAAGACTTTAGAGCATTTCCTTACAAGTTCCTGAATTTGTGAGGTGGCCTGGCCCCAGATTTGGAGACCTGTGTAACTGGTGTTATAAATGAAAACTGTGTTTGTGTAAGCCATTCCAGAAATGTGAATGTTTAATAAGGAAAGCTCATTTTGTCCGTCTTCGGGTTTGGTTTTTATTTTCCTATTTTGCGTTTTTCTTTCTGTACTGTTGCTGCTTTTCTGATGCAAAGCAAGGATTGTGGAAGGAAAAGCCCTGCCCAAAGCAGAGTCAGCTAGAGCAGGTTGCCTAGGGCTGCATTCTGTAGAGTTTTGGAAGTCACCTGTCCTGGTTTTGGACGATATTAGGTTTTATCAATGGACAAGAGACGGATAGGGAAGGCAGCAATTTATTAAAGGGTAGATATATGGGGGAATAAATGGGGTTATTTGNGTCTCCCGGGCTCATGGGAAAAAGACCCAGGCAAGAGTAATCTTGATAACCTGGCTACTCCTGCCAGCCAAAATGTAGGCATAGGAGAAGGAGTTATTTTTTTTTTCCTTTGTCTTCCCCTGTGGTTTTAACCCAAACCATTACATCACTAAAGGTGGGACCCCATGACATCTCTGGGAAACTAGTTCCAGTGCTTCACCACCTTCATTAAAAAGGAAAAAAACCAACCAAACCCAAACCTTTTTGTTTTGTTTCAGTTATACTTCAACTTGCATCTCTTGTCCCTTGTCACTGTGCATCACTGAGTATAACCTGACCTTGTCTTCTTTGCTTGCCCCATAAATACCACTTGGGTATTTATGCACATGGATGAGATCACTCATGGAGCTTTCTCTTCCCCGTGTGGAACAGCCCCAGCTCTCTTATCTTCGGCCTTCATATGTCACATGCTCCAAGGCCATAATAATCTTCATGGCCCTTCACTGGACCTGCTCCAGTATGTCCACGTATCTCTTGCACTGGGGAGCCCAGGACTGGACCCAGCACTCCAGGTGTGTCTCACCAGGCTGAGCAAAGGGGAAGGACCAGCTGTCAGGGCTCTGCCTGTTGCAGCCCAGGAGGCTGTTGGCCTTCTTGGCCACGAGGGCACATTGCTGCTTCCTGGTCAACTTTGTGTCCAACAGCACCCTCAGCCACTTTTCTGGCAATGTTTCCCTTTATGTGAGAAGGAGAGCAAATGGGCTGCCCTGTTTAGAATTAAATTCAGATGCAAGGAATGGCAAAAACAAAAGAATCACTTTTTTACAAAAAGAAAGTCAAAGATGATAATTTTTTTAGTGTAATGATTTCTTTAGTGTATTGATTAGTAGAGGTACTGCTGCAGTTTTCTGGCTAGGTTTCTCTCTGCTATATCAAAATCACTTTAGAGTATCATTGTTTTTAAAATCTGAAGAGCTGATTGATAGGAATTTATCAAAGGGCACATGTAAGTGAATAATGAATGCTGGGCTCAGCCTCTTGTTCACTGACAAGAGGTATCATAGTATATGCCAAATTGGGATCCTCATGCCAATTTAAGGTCAGCCTTTAAAGAAAAAAGGACTGGATTTTAGTTCCTTGTCAACAAACCCCACCCATATGGAGATAAAAATTATTTTAAAATAGTTAATGTTGACAGGTGCAAGAGAAAATATGAGAAATGTAGCCCTTTTCTACCCATGCCCCAGTGAGCTGGGATAATGGCTACCAGCCAGATGTAGGTGCTAGCAAAAGAAAGACCAGATATTTCCCAGTATTGCCAATGGCAGACATACCTATTATGTCTGGGTCATATATATATATATATACATGGTCACTTATCACTATTAATTACATTAAATTTTTTTTTCAGTAACAGTAAAATAGTAACAATAATTGCAGTAGTTTCTGTTTCCTGTTATGTGAAAAAAATAATTGATTGTACAAATTAAATGAAAATACATCCCATGTTTAATTGCACAAAGATGCTGCAAATACTGGAACAGATGTGACATTTTTCTGTCTTAGTGTTTTTCTGAAAAGTTAAAAAAAAATCCTAAGTAATTATCGAAAGTTATAGACAGTGAGCAGGAGTGAAAATAAAACATAACTTTTAATTATTTTCTGTAGGTTCATATATTTGCATGCATTACAGTAATGCACATATTTTTATTAATTTCCAAAAAAGTGATTGCAGGCAATAATGAGAGAGTCACCTTTATCTTGTAGAGCTTGAGTCTGGTTTTGTTCTTTGTTTGATTCAGATTATGAAATTAATTTTCAGTGGTCTAAAATGAGACTATAGATTAGTCTAAGGTAAGTGTCTTTTAAGGTGCCTTATTAGAGCTGTTCTGCCTTAAGTGCCCTTGTTTAGGTAATAAACATCAGAAAAACTGTTCCCCCTTGAGGATGCTGGCTGAGGCGTGCCAGGCTCCTAAAGCAGAACGTGTGTGTGGGGAGGGCTTTTACACTTTTACAGTGCTCCTTACAGCCATCAGGTGCTTCACTACACACCTAAACTTCATTAATTGTATTTTAAGTAATATTTAACCTACAGGCTAGTGTAAATGCTTCATGAATACTGTAGTCATTGCTGACTCTGCTGAAAGAAGCTGTTTAATCATTTCCAACACTACTTGTGTCTGTCTTAGGCCAGAATGATGTTCCTTCTATACTGCGTTAGCTTTGAGGGCACTGTCTTTATTTGAAAGAATATCCCTGATTTTCTCCTTTTCAGGCACAGAGGCAACATTACTTGCATGTGGGGCTGACAATATTCAGATAAAGAAACGTGTAGGCTGATCCAAATCTGTATCACTTCCACCACAAAATAGGAGAAGTTCTTACAACAGTCACTCTTCTAAACATCTTCCTTCTTTGTGTTCAGTTGCACAGAAGTTAGTCACGTTCCTTCAGCTCTGTTTAAGCCTATTAAAATTATTTCTACTCTGTGACTGGGATAAGAGTTTTATTTCTTTATATTGCTTCTCCAATCCTTCATAATGGAACAATCAATTTTTAGATGTGCATTTTGCAGAATGAAGCATTGATATTATGAAAAAATATCACCAGAGAATACAACTTTCATATCTGCTGAAACAAGGATAAAAACATGCTTTCCGTGATACCCAGCCCAGACTTCTGTATCTGAACAAATGCAATGGAACAATCAATTTTTAGATGTGCATTTTGCAGAATGAAGCATTGATATTATGAAAAAATATCACCAGAGAATACAACTTTCATATCTGCTGAAACAAGGATAAAAACATGCTTTCCGTGATACCCAGCCCAGACTTCTGTATCTGAACAAATGCATGGCTTACAATTAACAACTTCTTGAAGTGCTGCATCAAGTCAAAAGCTATTGATAGAGTTAATTCAAGTGTCAGCAAAGCCATGGGGATTCTGCACTGCAGCAGACATAGCAGGTTGGAAGAATATATTAGAAGATTTTTGTTGTGTTATAAATAATGTCAGCTGTACACAAGCAGTAGTCCACATTGTAACCTAAACCTTTAGAGTAGCTGAATCAAAATTTTTCCTGGATATTTTCTTGTGCAATTTTGATCAATAACTTTGCTGCATTAGGAATAGAGAGAAATAGATCTAATCCTACCATGAATGAGAAAAACTCATTTGGGTCTATTACAGCATTTATTGACAATTGCAGCATGCTTCATGTGAAAGTGCTTTTTTTGGAAAGCTCAGATTTTATTAAACATAATTTAATTATTGCATTCCTTTAAGGTCAATAAAAATATTGCAATGTATATCAACCCAGCTAGAGATGTGTTGGCTTGTAGAATAAAACTAACATTTGAATCAGAAAATCTGAACAAGTAAGACTTGAAGTTGCCAACCAGCACCTACTTATCTGATCAGTGTAGAAATGAGAGGAAAGATTCCTCCATCTCTTTTAAAATAGAAACTTGGAATGTTTTGGCTGAAAGAAAAATACCAAAGGAGGAAAAAAATTAATCAATTAAATCAATAATTTTAGATTTACTGCTCAAATGAAATGCAGTAGATGTTAAAAATATGTTTGTATGTCCCCTGCTGAAGAAGGAAGAGTTCCTTCCATCTACCTGTTCAATGATGGGTTAATGGAAGAACAAACAGATGTTAAAGGCTGTTAAAGGTAAGACACATTAGAGTCCTTTTTCAGTGGGGAAGGGTTCAAGTTCTGAGGAAAGCATCCACCCTTAATCCCTAACTCCCCATCTGTTCCCTTCTTCAGAGAAAGTGACAGACCAAACCTTGTGGCAACGTGATTCAGAATTTTACCCTCAAACATCAACCAGCCAAAACACACTACTAAGCAATATCTTTGTGTCTGCTAGACCAATACAATTCCTCTTGATTTTTATATTTATCAAAGTGCCAGTATTCCTCATTTCATGCACTGCTTAATTAAAGGTAGTGCAGTGTATAGATTGAGTGAAGAAAAAATTGCCTGTTCATACTTGTCATTAAGAAAAAAGCAATTTTTGTGGCGAGCACTGCAGAATGAGGTGACCTTTTAAAGTGGCAACATGTTTGACTGTGGAGCTGGAATTTCAACTCCCACCTGTTTACAACTTTTCAGTGCTTTCGTGCAGGTACAGCATTTTGCTTAATATTAGCTGCTTAATATCTCATGAGACTCATACTAAATTGAGTTGAATCCTCTGACATTTTTTTTCTGGTTCTTCAAGCAACTGTACTTTCCCATGTGCTCCGATCAGAAAGCAGTATTGGTGCTGTCTAGCACAGGCATCAGGTTACCACCAAGGCAACAAGAATTGCCCTTTGATGTTGTCATCCCTGTGAGAGGGATGACAAAGCAGCAAATGCTTATTATTGATGTTCTTGGGAGAGTTTCAAATGAACAGAAAGGCCATCTCTGTCACCTTCCCTGTAATGCTTTTCTATCTACCAGATTGCTGACTGTTTTCTAGGGGAGTAGGTGGTCTCTGACCCTTCTGCAAATGTCCCCGTGGCTCTCCCAGTTAGCAGGCTGTTGGACTTCGATGGCAGTAGAGCTATTTGACAGTCACTGATCTGGGGCTTAGGCTACCATTTCATCCTTCTTGCATCAGGGAGGAAGAGAAGGACCACGGCTGTTACTTAAAAGGGGTACAAGTAGGCACCAGTGGAGACTTCTCTTAAGCCTCTGCCCCCGTGAGTGTTTTGGTGCTGCATAATGTGTGAGTTTCTCTGATGTTGCTGCTTTAAAGCACACAGTTTAAGCCAGTTCTTTGACTTGGGGCTTTAGAGAACTTGCAGCAAAAATATTTTGCAATTATTTTATCTTATGATAATTTTGAAGGAGTAGGAAGACATTTTGTGTTCTTAAACCAGCATGTGTCTTCCAGCTGCTCTGGAGAACATAAACCTTATCACCTGGACCTGTTTTTGTGGGGTGAAGCTAAAACTGGTCTTTTTTCCCTTTCCCCACCCCCCCAGCGGGTGGGGGTGGGGCCACCCGTTCCTGGGCACTGGCGGGTNCTGGAGCCAGCCGAGGCAACATCACTGCGCGTCCCTGCGCCGTTTGGCCCCCACACGTGGGCTGATTAGCAATTCCAGCGGCTGCGGCACGGATTAAAGACCACATCTTTCCATCAGCACAGTGTGGTATTCCTGGGGGTGGACTGTTTCGGGGTCGCATTTCTACGCATCTCCGCGCTGAGCCCTGCCCCCACACGCGGGCCGTTCGGCGACTCCAGCGGCAGTGGCACGGATTGAAGACCATATCTTTCCATCAGCACTGGTATTCCTTCCTGGGGAAAGGGGAGTGGCCATTCGCGGTTTTTCTAATTGTCTCAGTGCCTTTTCAGGAGCCGGGCGAAGGCTTGGCCCTACTCTAGAGTCCTCCTGGTCGGCCACGGGACCCGGAAGAGCCGAGGTCACGGTCCTTCTCTAATTACCCTGGTGCCTCTTCAGGAGTCCCGATAGAAAACCCGGCGCTATCCTAGAGTTTTCTCATCTAGACACAGGGTCTGGGAGAGCTTAATTTGTCTGTCTTTGCGCTTTTATTGTCGGTTTTTCTGTGTGTGTGAAATAAACCTTGTTACTTGTGTGGGGTTTTTTTGGGTGTGTGTGGCTTCTCTCAGACCTCTCTTGTCAGTACCACGCTTCCTAGTGGTAAAACCATGACATCTGTGAATGTTTCTGTGCATTCGTTCTGAGCCCTCTTACAGTACATGATGGCTAGCTATCTCCTCCTTTTGGCCTTTTTGAAGAAAAACTAGTCAAGAAAATCTCTTAGAATTGGCTTAAAATTTAATGTTGTAGTGTTTGTTTTTGTGTCCTCACTGCATGGCTGGGGATGAGTCTCCTACCCATCTGTGCTGCCTGGTGAACTGTTATTATTCTAATGCATTCTCATTTCTGGGCATTTCCAGACTGTTCAGTGGTTCATCAGGGATACTCACCAGAGAGAAGCAGCAAATAACACAGTACATGTGCTTTCATATACTTGGATATTGAGCATGCTTGAAAGTGCTTCCTGAACAGTTGACACCTGCCTCTAATATGGCAGATGCAGAGAGGAGCTACAATGCCATCATCACCTTTTCTTGTTCTGGGAGAAGCAGTACTCTTGCATTGACCTCTGTTTCGTTTCCCATGTTCATGCATGGAGTTGGAGAACCTATTTGTTGGTCTCCTATGGGCTGTCATCACTGCGACACTCTTAAATGTAGCAGACTGTTGGAAGGGGTATTTTTAAAGTAGCAATAACACAATGTATTTCTTAAAGCTTGGAAATGGAGAACTGAAACTCTCATCATTCTGATGTTTTGAAAATAACCATATGAGCAGAAATCTACTTGCCCGTGGCAATTTGTGTTTGAATACATCCCTAGCATTAAAAGTCCAACATTTTTTTTCCGTTTTCCGTGAAAAAGGAATTGTGCTTACCATTTTTATATGGGCATTTTTCTTGAATGACTACCCAAAATGCTTCTCCCGTCTAAACAACATTTACTCATCAACAGCTCATATTTTAAAATGCTATCTGAGAGCAAATATTCAAAATTTCCTTAAAAGCTGACTTGCAAATTCTAATACAAGGATAAATGAACAGTTGATGAATAAGTCCTTCAGAAGCAAGCTGTTTTATAAACACTCCATGAATTTTCCCCATTACCACATTTAAAAAAGATTGAAAATAATTGTTGGAAGTCACTGAGTGCTGGTAACTCTGCTTTCTGAATGTGGACTAATGGAGTAAAGTGATAATGATTTAGCTGCTGTTGCATTTTAATTGAATCATGCTATGGCTGTTACAGTACTGTGTGGCCTTTGAATTTTTATATTTTATAGGCAGATAAAATCTGCCTGGTGGTGTCAGGTAATAGCCTGGTGGATTGGAGAAAGGAAGGAAGAAAGAAACAGTGTTGAAGACTGTAGATGCTTCTGTGCTATTGAAACATCCCTCTGTGCGGTTCAGATGAGTCTGATTTAAGGTCCTGTTATAGTCAGAGAGATCAGAGCATGATTGTCACCACGGACACTCATGCAGCACTGCTGAGTGTGAGGCTGGACCTAAAGGAGTAGGAAAGGATGGCTTGCTTTTGGCCATTTCAGAGCCTCCTAGGCCTCCTGCTGACCCATGGCATGTCTGCTAGCCACTGGTGCAAGCTGGGACACTTCAGGGCACCCCCAGCATCCCTTCCTGATCATATGCAGAAAACAGCTCTAGGCCTTTTGCTGTGAAGCTGAGGTCATAGTTGCTTCAGAGCCTTTGCCAGTGAACTTCCTGTGTAAGTGGTGGCATGGTCATAAGGGAAATTTTAATTATTTCATATTGGTTTTGCACTCTGTTTCTTTTGTTTTAAAAAGTTGAGCTAGTGTGAGGTAGCAGCATATCCTACCTAGAAGATAGACAAAGGCGATTGTGCCTAACTCAGAGGTGACAGAGAGAAAAAGTAAGATTGGCGCAGTCAAAACCATCCTCCCAAATCTGCTTTCTGCAAAGCACCTCTCGAGTGACAGCTCAGAGGGACCCAAATATACCACCTCCACCCCTCCCCCCCAAAAAAACGAAATGATGGCTGGTTGACAGCAGCTACATTAAACTTCATTTCAGCAGTGCAGTGAGAACTCGGTCTTTGGGTGGTCCATATTGAACCTAAGAGCATCTCTTTGACATTTTCTTGGTCACATGCTGAAGTTCTGTGATGTCATCAAGCAGAGTCATGTTGATGTGCCAGCTGCCTTCCCCACCCAGGGAAAGCAGAAATCTGTATAGCAATTCCCAGTTCCAAAACTGTTTTGCTCAGAGATGCCTTAACATCTAACCTCATCTCACAACTCATTTCTATGAGTTGGACTCAGACCTGCATCACACAGAATCAGCTGAGACTCTGCATAAATTATATCACCAAGCATATTGTAAGGAGATGCTCATTTGCTCCATTTGCATAGTCTTTGAATATCAAATAATATTTACCTGTTTAAAATGCTGAAATAATTCTATTAATTATATGAGCTCTGGAGTGATAATGAGAAGTATTAAAATACCATTAAAATGCTAAATCACAGCAGTCAAATGCAGCCTTCTTTGAAAGGAGGCTCATAGCACCTTATCCCATGTAGCAGCATTAGAGGTAACTGAAGAGTCATCCAGAGTTCTGAAAAACCTGAAGAAAGAAAGATATGACTGAAAACACAGGGGCTTGTAAATGAGCTGGATGTGCAGCTGAGTTGAGGCCATTGACTTGGTACCCATTATAAAATCATTCTGTTAGATCAGGTGCTACATTTAGAAGAACAGTTGTAAAGACTATTATACTTTAATGAAATCGCTGCAGTACTTGCCTAGTTCCAAGTAGTGGTGATTTTTAGTGATATCATAGCAATGTAAAGCATAATTTTCAGCATTTCCCATTGTAGAGTTTTACATATTTCATGTCATATACTGCTAGAACCTCTGCTATACCCTGTGGTTTTGTTTGGAAGAATCATAGAACTGTTTAGGTTGGGAAAGACCTCTAAGATCTCCATTCCAACTGTTAACCCAGCACTGCCATGTTCCCCACTAAACCATAAGTGACACATCCACATGCTTTATGAACATTTCCAGGGACAGTGAATCCACCACTCCCCTGTCCCAATGCTTGACAACTCCTTCAGTGAAGAAATTTTTCCTAATATCAATCTAAACCTCCCCTGGTGCAATGTGAGATCATTTCCTCTTACAGAATTTGCAAATGCGAAAGCCAATCATGTCCGAAAATGGAATCTTTGAAAGGATGTAAACCTTTTTCTTTCCTGGTTCTCTTTGTAGCTGTGACTCTGAAAGAATTTTTTATCTGGTTTCATTAATGATTTTCTAGCAAGCAAAGTGTGTTGGAAGACCCATGTCCTCCCGTAGTAAACTGGTTAGCTAACTGTGCATTTGCCCAAAGCAGCTGCATATCATGGATAGCTAATTCCTTCAGAAGCGCTGATGCACCATGAACACATGCATTGCAAGAGCTGAGATCTGCTGCCTTATCTTGTCAATGGAAAGGTTTTTATGAATCAGTATCCTTCAGAATTTTAGGAGCACTTTGACAGAGCACCTAGTCTTTTATTGCTGGACAAAAAAATATTGGTTTCTACAAATAGAATGCTACTTTTCTGTAGCATTAGGTCGAAAAGTTTAAGGGGAGAAAGGAGAATTTTGCAAAGGAAGGTTGGTAATGTTTGTAAAGGAAGATCATTGAGAAAGAAAAGTCAGGAAAACAAAGACTGTGGATTGTTATTCTGCAGTAATGTTTTGCTGCTGTACAGGAACACAATTGAAGTATCTTGGGAAAGGTTTTCTCAATACCATCCTGAGTACTGTGTCACGCTATTACCTACTGACAATTTTATAGAGGTTTTACTCAGGCAGTGGCCCAACATCGTCACTGCTGTATGCCAGACACCTGCTGAGGAGCACTGCCTTGGGCCATGTACAAAAAACATAACTCGCCATTGGTGGTTTTAAAAAAGCCCTGTGGGGCGATCCTCAGCCCTTCTTGTTCATGTGTGGGCTGCTTGTGTGGCCTGAGCACTCAGATTCACAAGCACTAGTTGCCGAGGCTCCTTGAGTGCAGCAACCCCCTTCCCTGCTCCAAGCTGGAAACTTACATATGGCTGCTTTGCTGCCAGCTGAACTCTTCTGAGCTATTTTCCACCTGCCATCAGTCTAAACTGGCACAAGACAGGTCTTGGAGGGCCTCTGGACATGATAATTCTTGCTTTGAAGTAAAGAAGCTTTTTACAGTTGACTTCAGACAGCTGAGATTGAAGCCCTGTTCTGATTTGCATTTAATCAAGGGTATTTTTCTCCTTTCCTTTTTCAGCTTTGCTTTGCAGCTTGTTTTTACTTTTTTTGTGGATATTAGAAGTATGCAATAAAAATGATCTGTTAGTGTTCAGCACCCTAAAAATCAGAGCTTTGTTGTTCCCTGGAAGCAATTTCTGAACTTTCTCTGCCTGACAGTGCTAGCAGATTTTTCAGAGCCAATAATCACAAAATGTCAGCATTGCTAAATGGGGATAGTAAATTTCCAAACAGTTCCATAACATGATTTTACCAGACATTAAAAAGGTCAAGCATGAACTGTAAATAAATTCCCATCTCACATCTATATGCCTCCATAGCTAGAGAATAAATTATCATTAAGATAAGCAGTCAAATAATTATTATCCTGTTTTGTAATGACCCTATATCTTGCTAGTTAGATACTTGGGCTCTCCTGCAAAGATAATGAGGCTCAGTTAAAGCAGAAATTCCTCTTTTGTAGAAAGGAGTGCAAAAAAAACAAATTTTAGAAAGAATCTTGAAGCAAATGTAGGCTATGTAGTTAAGCATACCCTTCTGTGATTTTCTGGAGCTCTCGGAACCAGGTGAGCAGATACTGAAAGAAAATTCGAAGCAAAGGGGTGAAGAGCATAGCAAACTCTTCTTCCCTTTTCTCCTTGGTATCATGATGAACATGGACTCTGGTTTCTTCTTCGGTAGCCTTCTGGATTTGTGCCTATGCCCCTTTTAGGAGGATGATGCACAGTGTCAGTGCTGGAACTAGAGGGAGGGTGCAAAATCTGTCTTTCATGTCCAGGAAGAGGCATGGCAGAAGGATGTCCACATCCCACCTCCTCCTTGAGACTGAAGGGTTTCACCATGTCTGCAGGTCAATTCCAGTACAGAATTTGCATTGGGTACAGGCAGGACCTCGTTTTCAGTTGAACCCTCTGTGTCCTCTCAGCCCTTGCAAGAACAAATCAAGTAAGATTGCAGAGACCAGACCAACACATAATTAATAGCTGTTTTGGAAACTGGGTAGGATTTCCCCTGTTTAACAGCAAATTAAGCAGTTCTGCACTTTGCTCTCTCAGAGCTGGAGCCAGTGAGAACACGATTTGAATGTAGTCTGCAGTTTCCTGTGGCAGGCTGGAAAGCTGGTCTTGGACCAGAAACTTCCCTTCGCTTCCCTGATTGCTGAGCCTTTACTTGCCTTTTGCTAAAGACTCCAGTGTTCCAAGATCAGGTTTTCATGGTGGGAACTTGACTTGGTTTTTCTTCCTGCACACTGAGAGGGTGATTTTCTGCTGGTGATTTCCTTGGTCTCCACCATTGCCACATGAGCCTCAACTTGTACTTCAATAGTGAGTGAAAACACCAACAAAATTATTAATTTGCTGTTGTGATTAAGACTCAGAAGAGTCTGAAATTTTCTGTTAAAAAATAATGAGTCACCAGCTGTATTTCATCTCCGTTTTTAAGCATCACTGGAAGATCTGAGAGTTTGCCATGGAGATGGTAGTAGGAGGGGAAGAGGATTAACTCCAAAGCATTCGTTGCCTGCCACCAGGGTGAGCTCCAGGCATGGTAAATCCATGTGGGAACCTGAGTACTCGATACCTTACCAGGGGGAAGAAGGAGCTCAAGTACATGCCTGTGTGTACAGGTATGATCTGATGTTCACTGCAAATCTCTTCAGACCCCAGGAACTTAAGTGGCACTTCTTGTTAACAACAATATTCAAGCATTGTGTATCCTTGGAGCTGAAGGATAGTCATTTTGTGTAGGGCAATCTTTTCTGCTTGGGAAATCCAGAATAAAGTCCAGAGGTCTTCCTGTACTTTAGCAAAACATCTATTAAATTGAAACACCTATCTAAGTTAACTTATTTTATCCATAACCTCTGTAATCATCATGTTCTGTAGTATTTAAATGACCTTTATTGGAAAGAGGGGTAAGTGGAGAAAGGTCTCGGAGGAGCAAGATGATCCTGCTATCATCACCTCCTCTTCTGGGGATCAGTAGTGCATGGCAGAGAGTGAGTTTTAAGGAGATAAAGGAAGAAGTGAACAGAAAGAAAGTTTAGATAAGGAAAAATGAAAAATGGAGTCATAGAAAGACCTGGGAAAACAAGGGTAAGAGAGAAGCAGGAAGAAAGGAAAAGATGTACTCGTTTGAAAATGGAAGGAAGGTGCATAGCAACTGTGGGAGATTGATAATGAAAGAAATCCCTCCCAGAGCAGCAGGGCTCGTGTATGTCATCTGGCTCTGTCTTTGTAGATGGCAGTGGAGCATCCCAAATGGTTTGCATCAGGAATCTTTGCCACTCAGGCTGTTTTTTCTGCAGAAACTGGGGTTAGCAGCACACATGGAAAGACAAGTTTGCCATTGCAAAGTCTTAGCTGGAATTGCTCAGACTATCAAGATTACGTGTTATCAGGGTCTTGTGAAGCAGTAAGGGAAAGATGAAGAAAGGCAAATTATTTTTCATGTATTACAGAGTTCCTGTATGCCGCACAGGCACTCCTGCTGAGACCACCTGAAGCTTTACACTGCAATTGTAACAAATTAGATTTCTCTGTATTCTTGCATATGCAGGAAAAAATATTATATGTAATGTCGTACCAGATAAAACAGGAACTTTTTATGGACATGCTGTAAGTGCCCATTAAAAAATAAAATGTTGATCTCTCACCCCAGTTTGTGTTGTGCAGGACATTTCATCACCTTGTAGATTAAGGAATGTTCCAAGACTGACTTTTCCAAAGGTAGAATGCTTGCAAACTAAAAAAAAACAGAGATGAAGGCTGCAAACTTAACAGTCAGATGGTCTTTGATGTAAATATACTTGCTTTGATGGAATAGGAAGTTGAGATATAGGAATGAAAGCTTTCCCCAACATTCATGTGGAACACATAGTTGAAAAGAGACAAGAAAACTGATAGAGCAGAAAGTTTCTCAGAACTGGTAGCTTGATGCTAGGAAGAAAAAATAGTTTGTCAACATTTTTATTGGCCAAAATAACTTGTTATTTGATTAACTGGTTGATCACCATGTTTGCATGAGATCCGTATGCTGACCCAGGACAGGAAGCTGATATTTTGATGCTGCTGAAGCTGATTTTGCCCAGAAGCTCTAGATGACATTCACATATGAGACTTGCCCATGGACCAGCCAGTGTGGCTCCATGTAAGGCCGAGGCCCTGGTTGCACTAGTGTACAGGGGCACACTGTCTTTGCTAACTTCTTTGACCTGGCTTTGTGCCCCAGAGTTGGAGTTGTTCCTCTCCAAGAGTGCTTGGTTAAGTCACATGAGCTCCTGCTTGGCTGGTAACTGATTCCTCTGAGCCAGGTCGAACTACCTTTGACACCTCAGAGAAACCTGTCTTGGCAAAATATGCAGTGTCCTGTTGACTCAGCCCTTCCATCAGGTGTGTTTGGGTGTGAACACCAGACATACTGTTTGGCAGGGACAGGAGCTTGGCTCACATCTTACCCAAGTGCTGCAGCTGTCAAATCACTGCTCATAAATAGTTTTTCAAAAGACAACCATCTCTCTCTATAGGGAAGATTTATTTGTGGAAAATGTTTCAAAGTGATTATATAGCATCTGACATAAATTTCACATGCAGAGTAACTGGACAGTTGGATGATCAATTAATGCTGGCTGCTTTCCATCCCATTGTTTCAGAGGTATCAGATAATGGATGGCTCATATGCTCTATGCATTATATAAATAATTTAGTTTACATCTAGGAAAATACGACTTGTCCATGAAGCACAGAATTACTGGCTGTATGGCTCAGAGGTTCCTCTAAACCATTTCAGTCAAGGGCAATAAATTAGGACATGGTGAAGGAGTTTATTTTCTTTCATTGCTGTTATTTGATTCAGCTACTGCATCTGTGTGAAATTCTATGGCCTGTACAAATACTACAACATAAATTTTAGAGTAAGACACAAAGACATTATGTAAGACCAGAAACAATAGAGGTACTGCTGTAGGAAGGCTACATGGGATATTTACTTACATAATTTCAAAGAAACAGAAATTTCATACTGCTTTTGTTCAAATAACCAAAATTATATGTTTTTAAGCTATTCCTAAAATCCAAATGCCACAAAGAGAGGTTTTTCCCTAAAAGAGAGCTCTGGAAACACCTCCCAATGCCTGATCACTTTGAAAGTCCATGTTGAAATTCTGCTGAGTTACAGAACAGCACGATTTTCCACCAGATGTTTCTGTTCTTTACTGAAGCCTGTGGCTACACTTCTGAAAGCAGTTGAATTACTGTTGCAAAGAAGTTGCCACTCATTGGGATGCTTAGTTTACCTTAACTGTGGTTGTTTTGAATGTATTTGATGATGTGACTGTAACCAGAGAGTCTTTAGATTAACAGCTTGTCAAGAAAAGTTGAATTCCCTCAGAGTTTTCTATGGTTCACTTTTCTTCTGATTAAGATTTCTTCTGATTAAGAACCTTTTTTGTATGAGATCAGCAATTAAAAAACCTCTTTAATTAATGGATCAAATTACCCATGTTTCCATCCCAGACTTTTCTGTTAAAATGCATAACCTTTATTTTTATGAGCAGTGCATCAACAAGTTATAGCTATTTCTTATTACGAAATACCTTAACCACCCCCAGAGCTACACTATTTAATTCCTGCTATGTACATACAGCATATAATAGAGGGGCTGTTATGCCCATGAATGAATTACATTATCCATGGGGGGATGTTAAAAAGGTAATGAAAAGTTAATGTGATATTTGCTGCTTTTTGATATTCTCATTAAAATGATTTATAACTGTGATGTTTATTAAAACCTACAGTTAGAATATTAGATTAAGTGTTTACTTTTGATGTCGTACATGTAATTTTGTAGGAAGCCAGAATACCATTTTAGCCCAGCGCATAGGGAATTGAGAGAACAATTTAAGTTGTTTCTCAGTTAATAATTGTTCTCATTGCTTCATCCTCTCTATGAAAATGTCTCTCAATTAGAAGGTCCTGGCACAGTATCGCACTGATGTTTACCATTTTACAAAGTTGAATTTGTGGTGTTTCCACAGGAAATATAATCTACTGAGTGTTTCAAGTGCAGATCAGTGGTTGGAAACCAGGTCAAACGATGGCAGGTCTGTGTTCCCGGGGGGGCTGTTTATGGCTGGTATGAAATGAGCCGATGGATGAAGCACAGGCTCTTAGCAGGGAGCTGTCTGCTCCACAGACAGCAAGCTAGCACACATTGGAAACCTACTAACACCTCACACACCTCCCACTCACAGAACAGCTGGCCTTACAGGCACTGCTGAGCAGTGGTGTTTTCAGTGGTAGAAAATAACTTGTTTTCCAAGTTTGACAGCTTCCTTCCAATTTTGGGACCCCATGTGTCTAGTTCAGCAAGTTGAAGAGAAGAAAACAGGTCCAGAGCTGCAGGTGGACTAAGCCAACCACAACCTGCTGTGTGATAAAGAGAATGTAACCAATTAGAATGTATAAGAATGTGCTCATAAGTTTAACTAACCAATAATAATAGAGTAAGAAATGTCTGCCAATAGTAATAGAATTAGAAGCGTGTGAACAAGTTAGAAATGGTATAAAGTAATTCTGACGCCCTGAGTAAACAGCTTCACTGGATCACATTGGTCGTACTGTGATGACCCTGAGAAGAAAATCCTCTGCAGGCAGCCTATGCAACAGCTGCCAGGGGCTGCTCTCATGGGCCTCTGCACCAATGGAGCTCATAATCCCCAGCACCTTCCTTTACTCTCCTGGCTCCTGCTCAGCCCTGCAAAGGTGATGGCACATGGGACCAAACCTCACTAAAATCTTTGTAACATAGAAGTAGAAATAATTCCTAATGAGGCAGCAGCTGTGCCCTCTTTTTGGGTGGTTTTGAGTTATTTCATTGCATTTCCCTGACCTGTCTGCATATGTACAGAAATGACCAAAATCTGTAGCTTGCTGCTGAGGGAAAACAAAATCAGATGCAAAGAGAGCGTGTAATTTCCAGCACAGCTTCCACTCATGAAGTCCAAGAACCAGTGACTGCCTTCAGCTGGTGTGGGAAACTGTACAACAAACTGGATCTTTGATGAGTGGGCTGGAATTCCTACAAACGTCAAGCTAAAAAAAATGAAAAACAGCTGACTGTCCCAAATGACATTTCTCAAGACACTAATCCAGCCCCAATACTGGTAAAAGGCCTATTCTGTATGATAATATGGGCAGCTGGGCATGCACTCATTGAAAAAGCAGAGTGTGGCAGTCAATTCCTGCCCTGTAGCCTGTGCCATAACAAGCCATACATAGGACTGGGAAGATGCAGGCAAGTGAAGTGGATCATAAGTCGAGGATATTTCTGATTAGCTTCTAACTTAGGATTGGTTAAGGACAAATTTATTGCCAGCAACCTTTGCAAACCAGATAGTAGCACAAAGATAGCACCAGTCTCCCTCACATATGGGCAATAGCAGTATGGCTTCACCAGGATGGGTTCAGTAACAATAACAACTTGTAATCTTCACTCTTATTACATGGATGCCCAGTAGCTCTGCCAGCATTTGTGTTAGGATTTTCTTTATAAACTCCTTATTTTTATTTCTTGACTGACAACGTGCCAAATGCATGTGCTGTCATCTCTACGAACAGAAAGATGTGAGAAACAGTGTTTTTCTGCTCCTATTAACTGAAATGTTGAACTGAAATTATTTTTAGACCTGTGTATATTAAGAGGTCATAAAGTTTTAATCTAAATACAGCTTTGTACAAATACACAGCTCTCAAGCATCTTAACGCTGTGATCAGTATGTCGCTTCAGGTTCAAGTATGCTTAAACAATGGAAAAATCAGAGTTAAATGCAGAAATGAAGAAGTCCTTTCAAATTCCCTTGCTGGTTGTGTTTTTCTTCATGTAACACCTTTTTGATAAGAAAATCATTGTGGTGAATGATGGGTCTGGTGGGCCACTGAGCTGAGCTGCTGGAAGGTAGGGATCCCTGTGGTTCAGGCTGAGGCTTGCAGCTAGCCTCATTTGTGAAGGGACCACTCTGTACTGGTGCTCATATTCCACTTCTGAGAAATCCCTTTTAATTTTATAACTTTGCCTTGTCTCTTGTAGGGAACATGATGGGTATTGCATGTATTTGCCCATTTTTTTCATCTATCCCCCTGCACTTTCTTTGTGTGTGTGAGCAGGTCTGTAAGCACACACATGTCTGTTAATCCACACTTGTGTTTAGCAGTTGCACTTATTCAAGTCAAGAAGCCCTCTCATATTTTTCTAACACCCAGCAATCTGATTGACCTTTCTTGGAACTTTGAACTTAAACTCAAGTTTCATTAGTCCTAATGAACCAAGACTTTGCACTTGGGGTTCAAAGATCCTGTGCTAGCAGGTGTTAAGAATATAGAGAGAATTTCTATCTGAAGGGTTGGCTTGAGAGGCAGCCCATAGCAATCTCCTCCTATTTTCTCTGCCCTTTTAAGGAGACAAAATCTCTGAGAATAACATTGGAGGAATGAAAATATTTTCTTGGTTTATTTTCAAAAAAGCAATTGATTCATAAATTTGTTCTTATCCATAAAATTTTCAACAGTGCCTTCATTAATACTTAGAGAACTGTGAAGATAGGTAGCTTTCAATCTGGAGTTGTGCTAATTTCTAGATGACATCTCTTGACTTCTCTGCAAATCTGTTGCTTGTTTCTTAGGACCATTCTGCCCTCCTCTGTGACAATTAAAGGCAGCTGCTCTTAATGTTGCAGGTCTCTTGTCACTGACTGAGGGAAAATTTCCCAGCAATCCTGTTGGAGGCAGCAAACAACAAAGAAATGGCAAAATGCAGTTATGCTCTTTATCTAAAAGGAAAGCCTGAGCACTTCAACCACAGCAAAGCTATTTGTAAAATGCATGCAAATAGCTCAAGGGCATTCCTCAACGTCTGAGGCAGCAGGAACGTGACCTGGCATGGGAGATCTCAATGCTTTAACCTGTGCTGTATTCACCACTTGCCCAACTCTGGCTGTATTTACTGTCCATAGCGTGGCTCCTGTGTAATGGTTTTTGTCAATCTCACTTCTATGCCTGCTTACATGAGTACTCAGATTTTAACTTAGTGAAATCATTCCCTTTTTTTCAGAAGGAACTTGGCTTTTCATAGTATCCCATGCTGCTGCCACATGCCTGAGAGCAGGCATTTCAACTTGTCACTCATCATGAATGCAAAAAGAGTTTGTCTATGCCACTAAGAGACACTGCTCACACTTAAAATCTTAGATGCTTCCCTCGCATAACTCAATTCCCTAGGGTACTGGCATCCATGAAGTTGTGCTGGCAGAGATGACAGCCCTGTTCATTTCACTTGTTTCTTTGGCATTTTAATGGCTTCTTGGGATCACATGGGGGTGGTAGTGGAAAAGAAAGGTTGCCAGGGAAGTAGGGTGTTCTGGCTTGGACACTAGGGGGCATTACTAAAAGACAAGAGAGGTAATAGAGAATACAACAACACAGTAATTTATTAAATATATGGAATATAGAATTTGTAAGCCATTAACAAACAGTAACCTGACAACAGTAAGCACAAAAAGAATAACCTCTTTGCTGCTCTGGGCCAGCTGCTGGGCTGTGGAGAGAGAGGAAGGAGTGCTGCCCCATGGGCAGAGCTGGGAAAGTGATGTGGCAGGGCCCCACACCAGAGCTGCTGGAAAATCGAAAGAGAGTGAAAGGAAACCCCAGAGGACCCAAGGGGAAGAGATACCACACTGCTGTCGCTGCTGCATGAAGCCACGTGGTCCTCTGCTCGAGCTGTGGTGACACTGCGCTGCTTCCCGTGCCAAGAGAGCTGAGAGAGAAAGAGGGCTTCCATTTCTGCCGATTTTATAGCATGTCTGTTTTCATCTTTTCTTGTTCTCCCTTTCTGGTGCGCGCTGCTTCCCCATTGGTTGGCAGCCTGGTTTGGTGTCACATGGCACTGGGCGCCGTCCCCTCTCCAGACCTCACCACGGGCAAACATGGTGGCATTTGTCGCCAAAACTGCTCGAGGCGGTGACCGCCATGGGAAGGGGCTGCCATCGCTGCCACCTACCTGACAGTGCTGTGGGGACCTGGGCACCCGGAAGCGTTGGCAGCACTACCCGCAGGAGCACTCGCTGCCCACCACAGGAGAGGCAGCTGCCACCACCCGCCTCCCCTGCAGCGGGGACCCGGGTGCGGGGTAGCAAGAGCAACTGCTGTGCCCATTGCCGCAGGGCCATCCCATGCCACAGTGCCAGCCTGGGGGCTCCCTCCGCTCCATGCACTGGCTTCTGCCACTGCTTCTACTGTGCGGAAGCACCACTGCACCACCATGGCGGCAGCGGCTCCACCTGCGCTGCTGGTGCCCCACGTCACTGCAATGGCAGGACACTCTGCATGCACCCCAAGCTGCACCACGCCCACCGTGGTGGTGGCATGGAGCAGGCGGGGAGCTGATGGAGTGGCACCTGCAGCGGCAGCACGGAACGGGCAGGGAGCCATTGGAGCGGTGCCCACAGCGGTGATGCAGAGTGGGTGGGGAGCCACTGGAGCTGCACCCTCTCCACCCACTGCTCTCTGCACCCAGCAGTCGCGAGGCAGGAGTGGCGCCATCTCTGCCCACCGTGCTCCATGCTCACAGCCCCTCTCCACCAACGTGCCACGCTGCGCTATGAGATGCCGGGGACTGGCCCAGGCCTGAGCTGTGGGCACAGCGGTTGCAGCAGTGCTCCTGGCCCTGCTCCACCACCACCCTCGCCGTGCCATGAGGTGGCTGGGACCCAGACGTTTCACTCACTCTTCTTTCTAAGGAAAAAGAACAAAAAGTTTTGAAAGACACCTTCCTCAACCATTCCCCGTTTAACCCATAACATATAGTAGTCTGAACTGTAGAGAAGAATGAAAGAGGAAAATATGTCAGAGGATGTCACAAAATTATATGTATTTTTTGGTGAAATTCACAGAAATCAATGTTTTTTACTCACTGTGGGATTCTAATTAGAGGCAGTAAGGTACACAACACTCACTAGAGATGGTTTCAATCTCTGCCGATGGATTCAGTTATTTTTTCCTCAAAGGTCTGAATGGAGGCTCTGTCACCAGGAAGGCCCTCATTGTATCTTCTACATGGGGTGAAACCCAGTGTTGCTGGTGATGGTGCAGTCTTTATGAGCGCTGTGAGGACATTCCAGGTGAAGCATAGCAATACTTTTCGCTGGAGACCATGAGACCAAATTCATCCCTTCTTACATCACTTCATCCCAGAGATGGTCCACTGAGAAATGAAGAGGAGAAGCGATACTCTAATCCTGATGAGGTGTATGTTTTTGTCAATGGCTTCAGGATAAGAGGGAAACGAAGGCAGGATGTGAACCACTGCTGATCTCTTTTCTTTTCCTGACTGCTAGGAGGGAAATCTGTCTATCTTTACTTCCTTCTCTTTCTTTTATCTTGGCTGCTCACGGGGGAGAGGTTTTGATCACTGCTTGTTTGCCACCAGATCGTCTCCTCCCTGATAGCTGAGTGCCTGGTGCTGCTGGCATAGGCAGCTGCAGGACTTAGTGAAAAGAAACTATTGCCGTATTTCTGGTCTCCATTGCAGCCCTATATGTATAATGTTTCTTTCAAATCCATCTTTAAACACATTAATTCAAATGAAGTTCATCCCAGAAGAACAGATCCTGGATGTGATGTATTTAATTTTGAGTCACCAAAACTCAACCTAGAGGTCCTCAAGCAACCCAATCTCAGCTGTCCCTTCTCTGAGTGGAGGGTTAGACCTGATGACCTCTGCAAGGTCACTTCAAGCCTAAATTTTCCTATGAGACTTCAATCATCCCTGTATGGCTCAGTGCAAGTAGCACCACCGAACTCACAGACACTTTGTGCATAGACACAAGCTTTGGTGGCAGACAGCAGCAGAAGACTTTGGAGGTGAGATCAAAATTGCATTTGGATGTGATAACGAATGCACTCTTAGCAAACTGTGGGATATTGTGCACTTTTTCAAAGACAGGGGTCTGCCACAAGTGTTTGTGACTAGAACTGCTTCAGGTCTAAAATCCCAGGAACCTTCTCTGACTCTTGCTGCCACCCCTTCTATTTTTTTCTAACATCATTATCCAGGAGAACTATAATTCTCATAAATAGCACATTTTTTTTCTGTTTCTAGTCCCTTTTAATTAGTCAAAGAAAATTTCAAGTTCAGCAGCAGCAGCAGATTGTACACCATGGATCCTCATGGTCCTGGACTGTCAGGTTTCAGCACAGCTCTTTTATGACTGAGAGCCCTGTCTTACAAATCTTGATGGAGGTGGCAGGGCAGTGTGTTTGGAGAATAGGCCTTAGTGCTCTGCAGGCAGAACCAGGAATACAGACAGATATGCTGATTCAGGGTCCTACAAACATAGCTGATCTCATTATGGTGAAAATAGGTCACTAATCACACATGGCCAGCATCCAGAAACTAGCCAGGAAAATTGAATATCTGCTGGCTGAAAACTCTATTTTACTTGAGCGCACAGAAAGAAAGCAATCTGCTTTAATTTGTTTAAAACCACCAGCAGATTATGTGATCAGGAGATGAAGACAGTGATCTCCCTCCACTATTTTTTCAAGCAAGCAACACATTTATTGTTGCAGCCAATCCTTCACTTCCGTTCTCACACATTAAAATAGTGTGTAGTTCACACTTCTGTTTTTATCCTCAGTTACAGCAAGCAGATCTGATTTCTAAAGAAGAGATTGGCATCAGCCTATATGCTGGTGACACTGATTTCTTTTATAAGCTTTGTCTAGTGAAACAACTAAGCTAGTATTGCCAGAATTAGACCTTTCGAAATAAAAATAACACCACAGTTCCTGTTTTGGGTTTGTTGTTTTTTTCTGTCTTGTTGTTTTGTTTGTTTGGTTGGTTGGTTGGTTTGGTTTGGTTTTTAACTGATTTGTTTTTGGGGGTTGGTGTTTTGTTTTGTGTTTGTTTTGTTGGGTTTTTTTTAAATAAGACAAAAGCATTCTTTTTAAGTCACTCTGAGTTTTCTTTTTAAGCTGGTCGCCCATCCTGACATCCTGAATAATTTATTAGGAGAGCACTTAGATTGCAGCAGGGCTGAGAGTTACTGATGTGGAATAAGTGTACCCTGATGTTACACAATGTGCATGGTGGGATGGAAAGGCCAATCAATATAAATTAATCCCTTTTTCCATTGAATAAATTCTGTCTCTCTTAGGGAGCAACTGGAGAGAATATGGATGCTTTGTAGTGATAAGGTCTACTCAAATTTTAGATCTGTCTCTGTCTAACTGAGAGCAGTTCAGGCACATTTCCTTTGCTGAACATCATCACCTGGTAAGCAGGAGTTATCTTCATCTTCACTTGCGGACTGACTGATGACTTGTGCATGTGCAAGTTATTGAAATGTGAGTAATTGTTAGAACAGTCAGAGGAGTTGGTCAGAAATAATTATTCGTACAATTGAACTGAAGACCCCAAATAGCATGGTTTAAGAAATTGCACAGGCAAATTTATAGAAACTAAGTTTATAACTTAGTATATATATAAACTTTCTTTAATATTCTCAAGTTACATAAAAAAAAGGTGATACTGGAGAGGAGGTAATGCAAGAACAGAGACTAGCTCACAGAAGCACTGGAATTGCCTTTGTTAAGTTATGATGCAGGCAGAATCTGTAAGGTCGTGTTTTGATCTCCTGCCACTGGAGCTGGTTCTTCTGAGGTGTTCCAAAGGTGAATTGCTGCTTGCTCCTCCCCATCTTCATCATTCCTGTTACATGCCCCATCTCTTATGTACTGTCCAGGGTTCAGGTGCTTATCTAAGAGACAGCTACACCATACTAACCTCCCAGGGAGATGTTTCCCACCCACACAGTCCTGTGCTTGGCCACACTACTCAATAGAATGACTTACAGAAGTCCCAGCCAGGGAAAATGGAAGAGCAGAGGAAAATGGACTGTCTTTTCAGCAGCTCAGTTTCAGTAGTCCAAGTTCTGTCTCTCACTTCATGGCCAGTGCTCTCTTATGGCAAGTAACAGGCAAGAGTTTGTGTAGCACACACAGCCACATCAGATTATGAGACATGGTCTTTTTAACCCAAGGGGATTTGTAGCGACTGAAGCAGTAAGACCAGCCCTGGCTATGTTGTCTCTATTGCAAAAGCCACAGTCACTGTCATGCATCAGTGACATTTCTGTGCAGTACTTACCCTGAAACTAATGCGGGAACAGACCGTGACATCACCAGTCAGAGCTTAGCTTTATTTACAAATAAGAGGCTTTATGACTCTGAGAATTTCTCCGACAGTACAGGATCCTTCTAGTCCCTTAATAACTAGTCCTCTGATATCACTGATTCAGCCAGCAGAGATCGAGGGCATTTTTTGATGGATGTTGTGTGCCCAACTGGCTCTTACTGGAATCTCACACTAAGGGAAAACAACTGACTTCTTACATGCTAAACAACTGTAAACATAACTTTATAAGAAACATTCATCAAGTGTGCAATACAAGCAGATTTTGAACTCACTGATTTAGTTAATAAGCTGTGGATGAAAATCATAAAATAATTTGAAGTTAAACAAAGGACTGAACAATTCAGATGAAGAACTGAAATTGGATATGAGACTGGCTTCTAATGTCCTGATCTGTCAGGTTATATTCTGGAGTTAGATCCTTATCTGACACAAATTCAACTTTTCTGCATTACATCATCTGAAGAGTAACATACCTAGAGTAACATGTAATAACTGTAACCTTTCCTCAGGAGTAAACACACTGAAGCAATCAAGGGATCTTCAGCAAAAGAAAGCGTACAGTCCCTCATGATGGTCTGCAGGCTCTCTAGGAGCAGGGCAGTGTGGCCTTGGGTGCATTAATGTGTATTTTCTTTGGCATATACATATATAAGGACATACTTAGGCCTCCTGTTTATTTGCTTTATCAGGCAAAATTTAGGAGGGAGTAGTGGAGGGATGAACACTAGAAATGTTCAAGCCTAGTGTAAGGTTGGAATGTCACCTTTAAGAAATCTCTCCTGAGCAACTGAAGAAAGTTAAAGGAGGCAAATGGAAAGGGCAAACCTCAAGCAAAATTACGCCAGTGATTATTCCGTGGGGCATATCAGATCAAACCTCAAACAACATCCTGTAAATAAATCTCCAGTGCTGACTGCCAAATACATGTACATCAAAAGTCAAGACCTTGTCCATGGACTCATATAACACAGTCTCAGTGGAATTTATCTTTTCTGCCCTCTTTTAACCTAAAACAAAGTTATTGCACAATACTGTGAATTGGTTCCCACATACCCCATGTGCTGGTTTGTCAGCCAGTTACTGGCAGCTCTCACTAAATTTTCTTTTTCTCTTCAGTATGCACATGCTTCTGCACAAGCACATTCAAAAGCATTTCCAATTCCAACTTAAACCCACAAATCCAAGGAAATTCTGAGTTAAGCTCATAGCCCGTAACAATTGTTTTATGACATGTACTGATTAAAGCAATTCATCCTCTTGTGATCCTTTAATGAAGGGACTTCTGTTTGGAGAGAGATGTGCTGGATTTCATGGTTTGAGCATCTCATCTGAGTACTTAATGTTGCCATAAGGCAGAGCAACTTGTTTTTTTACCTAAATAAAAGAATAAATGTTCTGCCTGATACTGTATCAACATGTAGTTCTGTAATTCCTGTTCTCCAAGAACACTGAAATGCTTAAATCCTGTCTTGACTTCATCACCATGCTTGTGAGGTAGGTAAATATTGTTATTCATCTGTTAGCATGAAGAAAGGCCACTCCAGAGAGTATCCCGTCCAAATCCATGAGCAGTTAGTGGCTGTGCTGGGAAGAGGGCTGGACTCCTTTTCTATTTTCAGAGTTGGACCTTGTACCTTGGAGTTCAAAGTAAGTTATTTATAAATTGGCATTGGAAAGATTGTGACATATATTTGGGGCTTTCAAAAAGGATGGAATCAGGTATCAGACTTTGGGATTTTTCTACAGTTTCTTTTGTAGCCTTGAACAAGATAGTGTGTATCAGAACATAAAAAATATTTTTGTTTGCATGAGGCCCAGTCCAATATATCCTGAAAAGATTTACTCTGATGTAATATGATGTCAGCTGGGCTGGCAAGGACAAATTTAGCAGCAGTTTCCAGGTGCTGGGTGCAGTGATACTGGGATACATATCCATATACAGAGAGCAAAACACCTAGCTACCTTTTATGTGGATATCTCCTCAGTCTCCAAGCATACAGCAGTTTCTTTGTGGCACAGCTTTGGACTGCCAAAATATGTGCTTCATTGTGAGCCTACAGTTTTGCATAGAACATCCCTATTTTCATAAAGGAATTTGATCAAACTTATCAACTTCCTTTGTTTACATACGTGTTGCCTTCTGTTGCAGAAGAACCAACCAAAGATATGGACTAGTAAGAAAAACGTTTAGTCTTATCAAAACAAGTGACTTTCCCATTGAGATATAGGAAAAGTGATTAAATGAAAACATTTGGTGTGCTACCTTTTAAAATTTCTAACTGGGTTTCACCATTCTCATCACTGGGAGATGGGCAACGAAAACAATTGTGAAGGCTCCTCATGCTTCTGGCTTGTAGATGGGGATGCTGGCTTGCAGCAGGCAGCCATACCAGCTGTGTTGTGCCATGTTCTTCTCTATTCTGGGTCCCTTGTCAACAGCAATGACTATAGTGCCTCACCAGCTGGTCGAGGAGGAAATTGTCCTGCTCTGGTCTGCACTGGTGTGGCCTCACCTTGAACATTGTGGCAGCTGGGGCACCACAACATGAGAAAGACATTAAACTATTAGAGAGCATCCAAAGGAGGGAAATAAAGATGGTGATGGGCCTTGAGGAGAAGCCGTATGAGGAGCAGCTGAGGTCACTTGGTTTTTTTAGCCTGAAGAAGAAGAGACTGAGGGGAGACCTCACTGCAGTCTACAATTTCCTCATGAGGGAAAGTAGAGGGGCAGACACTGATCTCTGTGATGACCAGTGACAGGACCTGAGGGAATGGCTTGAAGTTGTGTCAGGGGAGATTTAGGTTGGATATTAGAAAAAGGTTCTTCA